>CAJFCP010024878.1:15853-26561 GCA_904066005.1 Synergus itoensis | reverse complement strand
TCCGAGAAAAAAAAAAATTTTTTTTTTTTTTGAAACGCCCTAATATATATAATATATATTTTTTTATATTTTTTATTGTTATCTATTGATTATCTGTATAATCTCGTGCGAGATTTAAAAAAAATTATTTTTAAATCTCGCACGAGATTGCCACAAACTATCCTTGGTCGAGTGCTTGATTCAATAGAGCAATCAGTGTTGCCAGATTGGGGGTTTTCCCCCTAGATTTAGGGGGATTTCTGTTGCCCAGGGGGAATTTTAGGGGGAAAAAATCTTTAGGGGGAAACCTCGGGGGGAAAAAATTTTCAAGGGAGTTATTAAGGGGGCAAAATCCTGAAACGCACTCGTGGTTTAAGGTCTGAGCACAATCATGTACTTGTTCCGTGTCCTTATCCTAAATATGGTACTGTCTTTCTCTATCGTTGCGTCATTTTCGTTTAGTGCGCATGTGCACAGCTGTCCTCTTCCTATTCATGGGAAAGTGTGCGAATGAGAAAGTTTCTAAAATTGACGGGGACGGTAATGTTTCTATCGTTTCTATTATTTAATAAATACGATAAATACATATTTTCATTGCATAGTTATATAATTCCTAGCCAATCATAGCCCGTCTTTATAGGGGGTAACCACCCTTAAGTGCATTTTATTATATTTCTACAAAATAAAGTAATTTTCGCGTAAAAAACCAAGCAGAAAAAATTCCTTCACTTTTTGAGGGTTTGAATTCCTTTTTTTTCTTTTTTTTATTTAGTTTTAATGTGTAGGGTGGCTCCCGACACCCACCATTTTGAGACCCTTGTTGCGCGCCTGTCTAGTTCTGTCAACTTTTCAGATGGATATATGAATTGGTTTTTAAAGGCAAAAGAGGTAAAATTTAAAGTTTTTTGATATAGCAAAAGAAGGAAAGAAGTAATCCCTACCGAAAATCTAGACCAGTTCTAGACAAGGATTCTCTAGCACGATTGTCTAGAATTGACCCAATTCTAGACTCATGCTAGACTCATTCTAGACGAAAAAAGGTTCAGTCCCATTTTTATAAGAGTATCAGTACAGCAGTAAAGTCATAAATTGTTCTTAAGCCGACCCTATCGAAAGTCAACCTAGTGCTGTTTTAAAAAGTTTTTATAATTATGTTATTATTTGCAGATAAATGAAAGGAGTCCCTTACTTGGAGATTCCAGAGCGGAAATGACTGAAAAAATAGGCATATCTCAGCAAACTCTCGTTTCTACCTCAGAATTTGATGTACCGGCTAGAAAGTTGCCACAATACGTAGCTGGTCTCGCTTCAACCCTTGGAGCTCTAGCGGCAGGAGTAGTACTTGCTTGGACATCGCCTGCTGGCGAACTTGCCCCCACACTTAATAATACAAAAATCAACAGATTATCAAATGAATACAAAATCGTAATCTCGGATGATGAGTTCTCTTGGATTGGATCATTGGCAACGCTTGGTGCGGCGGCGATATGCATTCCTATTGGTATTCTATCTGATTTAATAGGCAGAAAGAAGGCAATGTTATTACTTGTAATTCCCTTTACAATTGGATGGGCTCTTATAATTTGGTCGAATTCAATCTACATGTTTTACATAGGGCGATTCATCACTGGTCTTAGCGGTGGAGCCTTTTGTGTAACAGCACCTATGTATACAGCAGAAGTTGGTGAAAGTGAAATTCGTGGACGTTTAGGATCTTATTTTCAATTAATGTTGACGATTGGAATTCTCTGTACTTATACCTTGGGAATGGCAGTAAATATGTTCTGGCTATCTTTGATTGGCGCTATTACACCTATTGTATTTTTTATTGCTTTCTTTTTTATGCCAGAAACCCCGGTTTACTACCTTATGAAAGGAGACGAAGTTTCTGCAAGAGCTAGCTTAATCAGACTTCGCGGACCGAACTACAATATAGAGCCAGAATTGCAGACACAACAAAGAGTATTAGCTGAAATGAAAAGAAATAAAATGTCATTTTTTGTGTCAATTAGATCAAAGGCCGCCGTGAAAGGACTTTATATTGCTTTTGGATTAATGTTATTTCAACAACTCAGTGGTGTAAATGCGATCATATTTTACTCTGGAATAATCTTTAAAGACGCTGGAAGCACTATGTCATCAGAAGTTTCAACAATTGTTGTTGGAATAATGCAATGTGTTGCCGTATTCGCAAGCACAATGATTGTTGATAGATTAGGAAGAAGAATTTTACTTCTTATTTCAGAATTTGTTATGTGCTTAACTACTCTAATTCTTGGGATTTATTTTTACATGAAAGAACACAAAATGGATGTGGGCTCGATTGGATGGTTACCATTGACGTCTGTTTGTCTTTTTATCATTCTTTTCTCATTTGGATTTGGTCCAATTCCCTGGATGATGATGGGAGAGATATTTTCATCACAGGTGAAAGGGATAGCTGGAAGTGCAGCGTGTTTATTTAATTGGTTAATGGCTTTCGTAGTAACAAAATTCTTTAACAATTTAACGTCAAGCTTCGGCAATAGTGTAACTTTCTGGATATTTTCAGTTATATGTGCTATCGGTTTTACTTTCATTCTCCTCGTTGTTCCTGAAACAAAGGGAAAGACTCTAGAGGAAATCCAGTTAGAATTAGGAGATAATTAGAACATAATAACTAGTATTTGAATCCTAAAAATCTATTGTTATCTATTTACTCTGTAAATAAAATAAAAATAATAAATAAAATACTTTCATCTCTTGAATTATGTATTGCTTGATGAGACAATATTTTTACAATTTATTACCAATCATAATAAGTTTGAAAATTGAAAACAACAATTTTTTAAAACATTCTTTTATTTAAAAAGTAGTAAATTTTTTTGTGTATAAGACTTATAAGCAAGAAAAAAATTATGACCACAATTTTTTTTTAACCCTAGACACGGCCCGTTAAATTTTCTTACCTTTGAAGAGCCTTTACGGCGAATGTAACCCCAATGCGTCAGTCTGTACTAAATTTTATCTATCAGCAGTGAAATGCCTTTAATACAGACGAATCTATTCGTTTTTTAATAGCGAAGAGAATGAGTTATATTGAAGTTTATTTATTTAATTTTAAATTAGTTAAAAAATTGTTTAAACAATAAAAAATTGCAAAAAAGCGACGTTTTTTGGAAAAAAAATAGCTCTTTTTTTACTAATTATTTGATTTGAAAGTTTCAATCGGGATTTTGAAGAGAACTTTATGTATCATCAATTTGCAAGGCTCACTATTTTATTCTTTTGAAGAAGTATAATCACTTTCTAGTTTGAATTTTTAAAATTTTGAAAAATTAAAGTTTCATAAAATTGAAAGAAAAGAGAATAAAACGTTTTTTTTTTTTTTGTAAAAAACAAATGTTAATATTTTTATTAATTACTGAAAGGTTAATAATGAAAAAAACAGTTTCAATACATAAATGACGTTACCTAAGTATCAGGTAAGCATTTTTCACAGAAAGTTGTTCGTTGTCCCTCGCATATAGATCGGTTTGCGTGTTTGACAGTATACACTAACTTTTTCGTCCAAAGATCTTGGAGAGAAAGCGCACCTTGCACACTATAGCTGAGATACTGTATTTTTTATGCAATACATTGTTTTTATACAAAAAAATGAAATTGACTCATATCCACAGTACGTATAAAGGCCTCTGGGGCTTCTTTTTATGCCCCCAGTTGCTTCACTTTGTAACGATCTGTTTTTCAGGGTCTTTTATATAATTATCTCAACGGACGCTTCAGTCTAGCCAGGGTTAGGTTTTAGAGATAATTAAAAACAGATCAA
The DNA here is from genome assembly GCA_904066005.1 of Synergus itoensis. Classification (NCBI taxonomy): domain Eukaryota; kingdom Metazoa; phylum Arthropoda; class Insecta; order Hymenoptera; family Cynipidae; genus Synergus; species Synergus itoensis. Next base: position 22,774 of record CAJFCP010024878.1, on the reverse strand, counting down.
TTATTTTTAATAACAAAAATAATAAAATATTTATTCTCCTATAAAGAACATACCTAATTTACTGGTATGAGTGTAACGAATGCATGTTTGTATGAGTGTAAGTGATATTGTGTGAATTAAAGATACAATGTTAAGTGTGAATGAAGTGTAATTCGCGGTAACAGTAAATATGTGTGTTTGTGTCAGTGTAAGATTCTACGAAATAGACTGTGTCTGGATGAGACGCTTGAGTTAAGGTTAATGTAGAGCGGGTAGAACGGAGACGGAAAAGGAATCTTTCGCCGTTACTCTTATTTCTACAATCATAGTGTGATGTGTGTCTAACAATTATCATAAAATAATAGAATTCGGTTCTTAGACATGGCACGCAGGTGATTTATGACGGATTACAATTATCGACGTTTCCTGTCTTCCCCTGAACGGTAGGTACGGTATGCGGAAAGAGAGGTTGACAGTAAGGAGGATAAAGTAAATTACGGTTGTGTGTTTCCCTAGTGTATTTCATTACGACAGATTTAGAGAACGGAAAAATAATTATTTCTAAGTGATAAATATTAATATTATAAGTACCTATCTATTAATATTTATGTTAGATTTTGACAATCATAAAAGCGCCTATCGCGGTCACAGACGGCGCTACGGTTCGGCATCGGTCAGCGATAACTGAGAAGATGTATTTTTGCAGAACTGATAACTCGCGGTCACTTCATGAGTCCTAAAACAGAGTGGTTTTAATGTCTCACTCATTTGATGAGGTGGCAAAGAATCGAAAAGTGATGGGAGCTATTCTTCCTCCTTTTTGTCGCCCATTCATAAAAATGTACTGGTGGATTTCACTGAAGTTAATAACACCGGTGTCGTGTTTTAAAAAAGTTCACTTGTAACTTGCGGAACTGAAATCTTGCGGTCGCTTCACAGGTCTCGATACGAAGATCGGTTAAACGGAATCTGTCAGCGGTGTCTGACCAGATTTATGTTCGTTCCGATGAACTTGTGGAACTGGCAATGAAGATGCGTTACAACCATGTAACGTTTTGCGTTAGGCTTGGTGGTCCTCTAGATGTGCCAGTGGTTGATGTCGTGTAATATGGCTTATCCTGGATTTTGCGGAGATGGTGAATCTCAGAAACTTTTGTTATGGTGGCGGTATGGTGGCAGTTCGTGGTAGAGCCCTGAAAACAACTTGTGAAAAAAAAAAAAAGAAAAAGAGCGATTTGGTAACGCGGTAAAAAAAGGTATAATTCGGTTACACGGTTTACAAAAAAAAAAAAAAATACAGTACGGTTCGATTTCGCGGATAACAATCGATTGGTTCGGTACGACGGTTAATGATTCGATTCATTCGGTAGAACGGTTAACAATTTGTCGGTTTGGTAGTGCGGTTGACAATTCGGTCGGATCGGTAAAACGGCCAACAAAAGTAAAAAAAGAAGGGACGGAGTAGGGAATTCGGAAAACCGTGTGATATCGGAAAAGCGGTGTGATGTCTGTCAGCGGTATCTGAGCAGACATCAACGGAAAACGGTGTGATACCCCTTGAAGAAAGAAGAAACGGAGAGACATCACCGGAAGTTTTAACTCGTTTGGCCCTTTTCGGTAAAGCGATACGGTCCCCAAGGTTTTTCCCTATTTTTTGTTCTTTTATTACTTCGTAGCGGTCGGTCGGTTAATTGTCGGTCGAAAGACATCTGATGCGATGCGGTAATCGTTCTGTACGGTTTTACAAAAAAAAAAAATATACGGTACAAAATTATATCTTAGCGGTTCGGTTTTTTTAATTTATAAGGTAGGGAAACGAAGTGGAGAGTAGCGGTGTGATGCCTTTTTTTTAATCAAGGAGATATCCGGAGAAGAAGAGAATGGTTTGATATCTGTCAGCGGTATTTGAGCAGATATCAATGGGGAAAGCGGTTTGATGTCTGACAGGGGTATCTAAGCAGACATAGAAAGATGAGGTGTGATATTCCTTGGTGGTAAATAAAAAGAAAGAAAATCGCGAAAAATCTTGCTCTTTAATCTTTTGAGCAGCACAGTAAAGTCTTCGACGGCATGGATAAAGCCTAACTTAAAAATTTTCCGTCAATTTTACTTGTAAAGAATTGATGAATCTATCCCGTCGCTGTCAAAAATATGCTGTCACGATTTAGCCGGTGCACTCAAAAAAAAAGTAGGAATCGTAAAGACAAGTTTCTAATAAAAGAAGACGGTCGGTACCTGTTGTACGGTCTGCTGTTACCTAAATACAATTTTCAAATAGTGGAAAGGGTAACGAAAAGGAAATGGCGGAGAAAGACGGAAAGGGTGGGATCATAAACGGAAATGGATGGGAGTACCTCCGTTCTAGAAAAAAAAGTCAAAACCTGTTCGGGCACCATGTAACGATCTGTTTTTCAGGGTATTTTATATAATTATCTCAATGGACGCTTCAGCCTAGCCAGGGTTGGTTGGTTGGTTGGTTGGTTGGTTGGTTGGTTGGTTGGTTGGACAGTTCGGGCGAGGCGCTCAGGCTAAAAGCCCATTTTGCCTAATCCCGTTTCCCTTGATGCTCATTAGACCCCATTCCAGTCCTCCTGAAGAAGCCTAGAATGTCGCCAGCCTGTAGCGCCCTAATCTCCTCTGGTTCCAGCAAAGCCGCTCCGAGGGTTTGGTGTCTGAGCCCAGCGAATGCCGGGTATCGACCTAGGACATGAAGAGACGTTTCATCGTTCCTTCCACAATTTCTACAAACGGTGCTGTCTGTCAGCCCCATCTTGTATTTATGGTAATTCAAATGGTTGTGTCCCGTGAGCAGCTATACCAGCAGTATAGCAGCAGCTATACTTTCCTGGTCCGGCTTAGGATATTTTGGGCCAAGACCCTCCTGCAGCATGTGCCCAGGAGGGTCTTCGCCTGCCTACATCCCTTCACCTACGCCCAGTGTTTGTGGTGCTGTTACACCACCCAGTTTTTGATCTCCAGCCTGGTATAGCAGGCTGCCAGGCCCAGAAAGGGTTCTGGACCGATCGGTCTGCTTGCTGCTCCTTTTTTCGCTAGTTGATCTACTTTCTTGTTGCCCTCGATCCCTGAGTGACCAGGGACCCATCTTAGGGTCACCCTATTGTTTTCTGAAAGTTGGCTGAGAGCCTTTTTACACTCCCACACCAGAATCGATGTGATTTCCGGTTTCCCAACCGCCTTGATTGCCGTCTGGCTATCAGAGCAGATGCTAATGCGTCCGCCCCTTTTGTTTTCCTCTAACAGCATCTCCGCGCATCGGAGAATGGCAAATACATCCGCCTGGAATACCGTTGGGTATTGTCCCAGTGGGATTGCCATCCTCCTCTTACGCGCGCTGTCATACAGTCCTGCTCCCGTCCAGCCCTCCGCTTTGGAGCCATCCGTAAACACGATGTCCCCTTATAGGAAGGCCCCCCCTCCTCCTCCTTTTTCCACACCTCCCTTTCAGGGATGCATGCCCGTTAGAGTTGGTCGAAGCTGTACCTTTTTGTTATTTTATCCTGCCACATCCTACTATCCGTTCATTTTACGAAGACCCCTCTAAAACGTCTGTACATTTTTTAAATTTACTTGTAAAAAAAATCGCATGAAAACACAGATCCACATTTGTTTATTTAAAAAAATTAGTTCATAAACAAGTCCCTGCGAAAAGATAAAAACCATGGTTTTTTCGCGTAACTCTGCCGTAGCTTGACTTTCGATGACGATGACGATAGTTTGATATTTTAACTATACATACTATAACCTTTAATTATTTTGAGAATAAATTATTACGATTTTAACGATTTAATAACCAAAGGTTACACTGCGCCTCAACTTATTTTCGCTAAGGCGGTTCATAATTTAAATAATAAGCAACTTAATAATTTTAAATTAAATAATTAAATTAATTTTATTGGACGCCAGGTTATTTTGATATTATTTTAAAGACACTCCAAATAACCAAAAGAGACTCTTAATTGATTTTTAATAGGATTAATAATTACTTAAGGGGTTAGGCCACTCTAGAGGCCGAAAAAATAGGCTTTTTTAGGATTTTTTTTCTAGAAATACTACAAAATAAATCGAGATTCTAATTAAGGATATTTATTGTATATATAAACAACTGTATACACAATTTTTTTTGAAGCGATTCATTTCAAAATGGCGGTTGTGCAGCATTTTTCCGATGATGTCTTCGTTTTTTGAAGGCTCACGGCCGGACAAACAGCTCCTGTAATTTTTGAATTTCAAAAAATTTTTGAATTTTTTTATATTGTATACACTAATTGCTAGAGAAGTACGTAGGTTTTTTTCGATATTTTAATTTTTGGCCAAATGGCGCACTTCCAAAGTGAAAAGTGAAAAATTTGCTTGAAAACTCATCAGAAAATTGTTAATAACAAATTAACTATGCAATTAAAAAAAAAATCCTACTTCTATAAACAATATATTTTTCAAGATATATGCAAAATTTCAAGTAAATCGGTTGAAAATTGTCTGAGTTATGTGTCCGGCCAACTCAAAAAATACAGTTTTGAGATAAACGCGTTTGAAGTTTTGAGTAGTAAAAAATCATGAATAATTTTTTAATACCTTTAATCAGCGATGCCTGCACCATACAATTGGCCTTCCAGATTATCGTCCTGCCGTTTTTCCTCCTTTCTTTCCAATGTACACCACTTTATCAATCATTGTAAAAATAAATTAATAATTATATAGGTGAAAAAAATTAAATTTCACAGAAGCGGTCACAAAGGCAGTCTAGGGGGCCTTGTACTAAAATTCAAAAACCGTGTACTTAGAAATTTTTCCCGACTATAATCTTTTGGCATACCATTTTTGAGGTCTTAAGGCACAATTTAAAACAAAAAAAAATCGATTTTTCGAAAATTCTAGAGTGGCCTAACCCCTTAAAATAAACACAATGAGTGTCCAGGCCATACTCAACAAGCAGTGGGGTCGAGGTAAGGGGGATCACAAGTTGTCAATGAAAAGAAGTCACACCTAAATATAGAATATAACAAGAAGTTTATTAACTAGACAAATCTTTAATTAGGACCTGAATCACAATGCTCTACATGAAGGATCAAACATAGCAATAATTCATAATTGGCAAAATCGCCTTAGATAACGACTCATGAAAATCCGAAAATTCAAATAAACAGTTAATGGACTTTAACGACCATTTAAATAACATTAGACATTTTGGAAAATCATAAATTGAAAATTAGGATCATCTAATAATAAGAATAATTATAATTCGTAATTGATTGCCCAAAATGGTGGCAAAACGAGAATATCATTATTATTATACAACGCCCGCCATTTTGGGAGACACAAATTTCAATAAAGTGGCAATTGATGAATTACATTATTGTATTTGAAAAATAGTTTAATTAATGAAACCGATCCAGAGAACGGAAACAAGTAAATCAACAGTTAACAGTGAAACAATGGACATACCTTATTCAACACTATTCTGTGTTCAACAATAAAAGAGGCACACGCCCAAATCTCAAATCAATATAATTAATTATGTTTCCTGACCGGATCTTCCAAAAGAGAGAGACAACAGAATAAATAATCCAATTCGAACTTTCCAACACTTAAGACACAAAATGAAATGAGTTATCCAAATTAAATATAAAAATCTGTCAGCACACATTTGCGAGGAAACTCAGTCGAGAACGGAATGGCGAGAGAAGTCTCGTCTTCCGTCTTGTCGGCGAGCGGACGGAAATGACATGTAAACGACGCTCATTAAAGCCTCAGCCGATTGGCTGATGAGAGTCTGTCGTCCAGCGACTAAAATGCACTACGCCGATTGTCTATCGTCCATAGCAATGTCCAACACTAAATTCGCACACTGCTCCGCTAGCTGACTACAAGACACATGAATACCGCCAAGGTTCGAATGTTGACAGGTCCTTGTGCTGCCTTCAGAAAGATAGAATGGAACGAACGACCAATAACCTCATCCTCAGATTTGAAAGAGGGCCAACCGTCCCTAATGTTTTTAGTCAACAAACAATAAACAATTGTCGGGAATTAGTAATAATTCCAATTTACATAAATGTCCCAGTTTGGTAAGTTTCGGAGTCAAGTTACAGAGTGTATTTGTTTGGTCAATATGGTAAAATTACCAACCAATCAGATTAAAGAGTTGGATTCCGTACTCGACTTGATTTCTTTTTACTGAATTTAAGCTTATTGGTAATTTCTTGTACATGATATAGAATATCATGTTACAATACGTTAAAATTAATTTTCAATACATTAATAACAATTAACGTAAAATGCAATTGAAGATGACTATGCTATCTCTCGTAATATACATAGTAGAGACTTGTATTTTGACTTAAATTGCTTGGAAAAGTTCTAAAAATGCAATAAAATAATAATTAGGCATGAAAAACTGAAAACCTATTAATTAATAACAAATATTGCTGGGAGACCGATGAATAGTAGTGTCCGTGTGAGGACGCAGCGGAATACTATAGCTGAAGGGTCTCCTCATTGAGTAGCTTTAACCGCTATCCGAAAAAATAGAAATAGATACTTCTATCCCCAAAGGCCTGTAGGCGGTATCCACTTGTCTCTCTAAATAAAGTATTTGTTAGTTAGAACTAATGAAGACAGACTTAGAAATTCCAAATATTCTATTATAAATTGTATTTAATTACCATGAATAATTTATTTAAACAAATATCGGATTTTGAAAGTTTGATTTTTAAAGGTAATGTTGGGATGAGAATATTTCATTAAAAGATGGTTTTTCATTTAAAAAATGGTTGATTTTCGATCTGCCACATGGTCAGATTTACCACGTTGCTTCTAAAAAAAGGGGACAGAAATACCTGATTAGAGACATTTTTAGGATGGCTGGTTTCTAGGACAGTTAAAAATTTTTTTTTCCCTTGCTCACCTGAGAATTTTATTTAT
>CAJFCP010024877.1:30347-56060 GCA_904066005.1 Synergus itoensis | reverse complement strand
TATAAAATTTATCACCGTCTGTAAGAGTAAATCTTGACTTCTACATATAAATTTTTGGCGGATGGACTAGTTATGACGCAGGCGACTAGCAACGCGCTCGGACAGATTACATCATTCCGCTGCGAGCTGCAGATTGTCCAAGATATAGCTTTTGCACACGAATATCACTTATTATTTCTTTTGGCGTGCCATGTGCTAGCACAGAGCCGTCATATATAACATAGCATCGCCCCACTAATTGCAGCATTTCGTGTACATTGTGATCTGTAATAAGTATGCCGATGCCTTTGTCTTTCAGCTTTGCAATTATTTGTTTAATTTCCTCGACAGCCAATGGATCAACACCAGCTAGCGGCTCATCCAACAGTATATATTTTGGATTGGAAGCAAGACAACGTGCAATTTCGACTCTTCTACGTTCTCCACCTGAGAGTACAGCGCCTCTAACGTTTCTTATATGTTCGAGTGAAAATTCAGTAAGCAATGACTCTAAAATCTTCTCTCTCTGAACTATGCTGGGCTCAGCAAATTCCAAAATTGCCATGATGTTTTCTGCGACTGTAAGGCCTACAAACACTGACGATTCTTGTGGAAGGTAACCAAGACCAAGCTGTGCCCTACGATAAATAGGGGCTTGTGTAACATTTTGCCCATCTATGAATACATCCCCTGAATCTGGGAGTATAAAGCCTGCTATAGTTAAGAAAGAAGTGGTCTTGCCAGCTCCATTTGGTCCCAGCAACCCAACTACCTCCGACTTACCAACATTGATACTTACATTCCTTACTATTTTCTTTCCATCATAACTTTTGGATATATGCTGAGCTGATAACATTTAATGTTGATACGGATATATACTTAATTTTTTTTATTTTTTATTTCTTTTGCGTCTAAACTCATCCAGCGATACAACATTATCCATATTCCCGCCATTATTATTCACGCTCAAATTTGAGTGAGGCACCTTATGGTCATCAGGGTAATGTAGATGTTGAACTGCAAGTGCAACATTTATATCATCTTCATTTTCTACTCCATTGTTTGCTTTAAACGCTGGATATAATGTTTGGTCAAATCCAGTTTGTGCAGAAAATTCTAAACAAAACTGTACGCTTGGATCAGCAAAAGTTGTCACAGCCGCAAATGGAACAACTATCTTTTCTGGTAATCCTCCAAAACTAAGGATTACCTCAAAATATCCTCTATGAACAGTTAAACCACGAAATTGATATTGAAGCACTATCATCATTTCATTAGGGTACTGATTGCGCAACCCTTCTGAAATCATAACACCGGGATGTTTCGTTAAGAAAGATATCATAAAATGATGATCTCCTATTAAGCCATGCTGCTCCACTATTTTCAGCGCTTTGTAAACTATGAAGTACATTGCTTCGTCAACCAGCTGGCTGTAATCTATTACTTTATCATTTATAGACATATCCCCCTCCTCTTGATAGCTATTTAAATTACTCACCTTGAGATTTTGTAAAGCCAGGAGCTCCAGAATACTCATATAAAGTGTGCGTCATAGCAATTCTAATTTTGCTTTCTAATAAATATCTTTGCAATTCTATTAAATCAAGTTCTGTTAGCTGAACGTTATCACTTGCAAAGAATCTTAACCTCATCATATAGCTGCCAGTATCTTCAACTTCTGCTTCGGGCCAAACTATCAGACCTCTTTGTGAGATTGTCTGAAGGCTAAGCACACTACTTGCAGCTTTTGCTATATCCGCCATCTTATTTACTCCAAGATCTGTATCTTGAATATATACGTCAATTCCAATTAGTTCCTGTGTTTCATTAGGTGGCATTTGAGTCACAATGTTCACCTTAGCACTGTTGCTGGAAACTGCTGCACTTATCTGCTTTGGTTCCATGCCAAGACAGCGTACTACAGCTGCTGCAAACTCGCTAGTAGATACTTTCTCAGCACTAGTCTCTGAATCATATATATCGGCGGTGTGTATACCACTTTCTATCACATTTAGCCAGGCATTTCGTATTTTTGTTCCAACATCCATCTGCCCTAAGTACTCTAGCATGAAAATAGACGCATTCAAAAGACCAGAAGGGTTCGCGACATTACGCCCCGCTATATCAGGTGCAGAGCCATGTACAGCCTCAAACATCGCATAGTTTGTTCCTATATTTGCACTTCCTGCCATGCCAACAGAACCAGAAACCTCAGATGCAATATCTGATATAATATCACCATAAAGATTTAATGTTACTATTACATCAAAAATCTCAGGCTTAGCAGCAATTCTCGCCGAACCTATATCTATTATGTAATGATCTGCCTGGATCTCTGGATATTCCTGAGCTATAGATTTGAAGAGAAGATGAAACGTCCCATCTGTCATCTTCATTATATTATCCTTACTCATGCATGTTACTTTCTTTCTTCCTGCACTTCTAGCATATTCGAATGCATATCGAATAATCTTCTGGCAACCTTGTATTGAAATCAGCTTCAAGCTTAGTAAGCTACTTTGTGTTGATCTATATTCTATGCCAGCATATAAATCTTCTTCATTTTCTCTAACAATCACAATATCCATCTTAGGATGTAAACTACGTACGAATGGATGATAAGAAACTACGGGTCTTACATTTGCAAACAACCCCAAGGATTTACGAAAAGTTACGTTCAAACTTTTGTAACCTTTTCCTTGAGGAGTTGTGATTGGAGCTTTTAATAATATTTTGTTTTTCTTGATCTTATTCCAAGCATCTTTTGAAATACCAGAAGAGATGCCACTATTATAAACATTTTCTCCGATTTCTATATATTCAAAATCTAGAGGTGCTCCTGCTGCCTCCAAAATTTGCAACACCGCTTCTGTAATTTCAGGGCCGACTCCATCACCCCTTGCGACAGTAATAGTAAGATTAGACATAATAGACTAAAGACCTCACAGACTTTTGCACCAGTAGTAAAATGCGTACTTCAAACTACGGCTGTCGTGGTATATAAGTAAGACACAAGCCCACAAAAGAAGCACAAGACTATCACGATGGTAGCTGATCTCAACATCACAATCAATGCATATTTAAAGAATGAACAGCAAATTCGCAAAGCATCCTGCTTAAAATATGCTCTAGAATGAGAAATCAAGCGATAAATTGAGAAACAAATTATTCCTCACTATGCGTACGCTCAAATTTCTCGTGTTTTTCTTGCGCTTCTATCGAAAGTGTTGCGACTGGTCTTGCTTCAAGACGTTTTAGTCCTATTGGCTTATCTGTTTCTTCGCAGTACCCATATTCCATGTTTTCTATTCTGAGAAGTGCATCATCTATCTTTGCTATAAGCTTCCTATATCTGTCTTTAGTACGGAGCTCAAGACCAGCGTCAGCCTCAACAGCGGCTCGATCATTAAAATCTGGATTGTTCCAATTCTCTTCCTTGAGATATGAAGCCGCATTCATCAACTCTTTCTGTAGAGCATCCTTCCATCCTAAAAGCTTCTGCCTGAAATATTCTAGCTGAAAGGGATTCATATACTCTTCGTCCTCGGACGGTTTGTAATTTTGTGGTAATTCCACGATTTGCTTCAACATTTTTCTTCACATTAAGGATATAATAAGAAATTAGCCATAAACAAGAAAGTTAGTGACAATATTTACCATAAAAGTTCTGCTAGATATAGTAATACCAGACACGAAACTATAGGTAACAGTCTAATTCACACAACATAGGCAATGGCAAAACTCTGTCCGAACAGAAATCTACCACATCTAATCTATAACAAGCCTTACTATTTTTGCAAGAGGTTAAGATGCAAACTAAGCAGCAAATGGTATTAACAGTATTAGGCGGTGCCGGCAAAGTGCCCAACTATTTGCATTCGCAATGCGAAATGGCGGAAGGCTGTGAGTGCATATTCTAATTTCCTGTTTTACTTTGCAATACAAAACTATTTTGATATAATGGATGCGCGTCTTATTTTAGATCACTAAAACAACACATAATATATACTAATTTGAGTTCCTTGGTGATGTTTTTAAAAAATCCACTCATAGAAAAACCTGTATACCTATCTTCATATAATAGGGATTTGCTCTATAGAATACCAAGAGCCCCGAGACGTGTGGCGCTTGGTATAGAAAGCACTGTTCTTCCATTTAATGGGATAGATATTTGGAACGCATATGAACTTTCATGGTTGAATATGAAAGGAAAACCTGAGGTCAGGATACTTGAATTTAGATATCCTGCTTCTTCTGAATTTATGCTAGAGTCAAAGTCTTTGAAGTTATACCTAAATTCTTTTCATTGTACGAATTTCAAAGATCAAGATGAAGTAATTTCGATAATAAAAAATGATTTAAGTTTAGCACTTTGTGTGGATATAGTAGTCTCTCTTTCTAAACTTAATACCAATATTGCTTTTTCAAATTTTTGTGGCACTTGCTTGGATGATATTGATGTTGCTTGCAATGCAAAATGTGTTACTCCAGACTATCTAAGCATTTCCGAAGAAGAGCAATGTATGGAAACTATATACTCTCATTTACTGAAGTCTAACTGTTATATAACAAATCAACCAGATTTTGGATCTATTCAAATTGCTTATAATGGAAAAAAAATAAATCATAAAGGATTGCTGCAGTATTTAATTTCTTACAGGAATCACAGTGAATTTCATGAGCAGTGCATAGAGCGAATATTTATGGATATAATGAAGTATTGCAAACCAAAATCTCTGACAATATATGCACGTTATACGCGACGAGGTGGAATAGATATTAACCCATTTAGAAGCACAGAATCTAATACTAACATTGGCAATTTAAGGCTAATCAGACAGTAGGCTATATTGTCTTTGTCTCATAACTCTAGATTCATATTGGGCGCAAGCAATTATGATGTAGCAGAAAAAGTTGTAAAATGCCAAAAACCTTATGGATTTTGTGAAAGTAGTATTTGCAAGTGTCGAACGAATTATACATCCGAAAATTAGCGCAGTGCAGTTTAAAAGCTAATTTTTGTGCATTTCACTCTCCGCAAAAATTTATTTGTATTTGTGCAGCAAATCGATTTTTAACAGACAGATTTATTAAAGTGGTAATGCATGTTGAGTTCTAGTTGTTATAGAGTGATAAAGCTTGTTATGATGCTTTGTGATTCCAAGATATATCCCTATCGCAAATGCGAATGACAGCATAGAAGAACCACCATAACTAATAAATGGCAGCGTCATGCCTTTCGTTGGAAATAAATGTAGTGTCACGCCTATATTAAAAATAGACTGAATTGCAAAGTACATTAATATTCCAGTAGCAGAGTATATACGAAATAGATTATTGCTAAGTGTAAGACGCATAATGCCATGCAAAACTAAAATTGCGAATAACGCTAAGACTAAAAAACAAGAGAAAGAACCGAATTCTTCACCCACAACTGCAAAAATGAAGTCTGTATGGGCATCCGGCAATACTAGCTTAACAGTTCCTTCACCTGGACCTTTGCCTAAAAATCCTCCTTGTATATAAGACTCAAGTGATTTTCCAATCTGATAATTTGTTCCAATGTCATCAGATAAAAAGCTTTCAATTCTCTTGCGCACATGCGGCAAAAACAAATATGCACCTGTTGCCATTAAACATAGGAGTATTACACTTGAAATCAGTAGCGCAAGTGAAAGCCCAGCGACAAAAAACTGGACCGCAGTTACAAGCGATATTGTCATTGCCATACCAAAATCAGGTTGCATTAATATAAGGCTTGCTATTATAAGGTGAATCGCGATGCAGAGCAGGAATTTCTTCTTCTGTGAAACATTGCACATTTCTGAAAGTAATATGGCAATAAATACACTATAGAACGGTTTTAATAACTCTGACGGTTGTGTAGATACACCAAATAGACTAATCCACCGTCTTGCTCCCTTTGCTTCATCACCAAGAAATAACACGGCAAATAGCAAAATCAAGGAAGCAAAAAAACCAAGTAGACACAGACGCTTTATTACAACTTCGTCCAGCGTTGAAATAATAAGAATCACAATGCTTGAGAGTATAACATAGAATATATGTCTATATACAAAGTAAAACGGAGGAAGACCAACTCTTTCTGCAACTGAAGGGCTTGCAGTTATTACTAGCACCAAGCCAACACTGATAATAACAAAAGTGATTATTAGGGATAGGCCATCTATCTGACGCCACCATTTACCTACTTGAGCTTCTCTTCTACTATACATCCTCTATATTCCTTATAACCACTTCAACTAAATGATTAATATCTAGCATAGATCAAGATTAATTCCAAAAACTCGAAAGAAATAGAAAATTAGATCTAATTTTCTGCTCTAATCAATACAAACCGCATTAACAGTTTACAACTCATTAATCGTTGTTCTAAGCCTTACGAAGGCAGTGAGGTTTTCTAAGGATAGCTACATGAACCTAAGAGAAAAACAGCGTTTTTATCAATAGAAAATGCACAATAAATAAGTGCATGAATTCAATACCTTAACTGCAACATCACTATACATAAGATTGTATAATTATTTTCGTGCATTTCAAGAAACTTTAGCATTTCTTGCTTGTGATAAAATATTACTATCTTTCCTTATAGCCTTGACTAATTATGAAATGATGCGCGTATAAACAGCATTCTTGAGAAAGATTTTGATACAATATTTGAAATTTGTTTGGAAATAAAAGTTGTACATTTAGTATCCCCACTGTTTTTTACGCAGCAACAATATCAACATGCCAAGTATCGATATCATAAGAGCCATTGGTATGGTAGATAGTCCGTACAGCATGATGGTTACTTCTTCCATTCCACTACCGTTTAGCTTATGTATTATGATTCCTATTGCACTATGAAAAACATAACCAAAAATCATTATAATCATATTCGCTACTGCAGAAGTTACGGTACCAAGGTTTTGTAAGGTAAAGTTTCGCACTTTGCCGACTATTAGAATTTGATATGCTGAGAAAAACCCTGCCACAAATAGCAGTATATGCATGAATGCCACATTTCCAACTCCCATGAATATCAGAATAAAACATACAAGCATAACACAGGCAGAAATTAGTATTATTCCATAGAAAGCATCTAACTTTTCAGCTATGTAAGTAAGCATAGGGCAGCCAAAACACATGCCTAAGAACATAAATGAAACAGCGGTACCAGCATCCTCTTTAGATAATCCATACAGCTCTTGTAAAAATTTTGGCCCCCAAGCATCAGCAAATCCTTCTAGAGGACCTATCATCAAACCACCAAGGAAGCTTAAGTATAGAACTCTAGGATTTAAGAGCACTGATTTAAGCTCTGACAATACATTTGAATGAACTCTGGAGTTTATATCAACATTCTTAGGGATGCTAAAATATGTAAAAATCGCAAGTACCGCTCCAAATATGCAGAGTGCATTGATTACATTTTCAAATCCAAATTTTTGTAAAAGATATGAAATTGGCGTGCCTCCATTGATTGCTCCTATCAACCCTATAGTTACTGACATCCCTATCATTCTGCTGAACTTTTTTTCACCAAATCCTATATTTACGACTTTAAACAGCCCAAGCATGGAAGCAGATGATGCAATGCCAGTTATCAATCTGCCGATTACTGAATAAGTCCAATTATCAACATACACCAAAGGTAATAAGCCTGCGAAAGTAAGAATTATAAATACAGGAAGGACTTTTTTTGGTCCCATTCTATCAATTACGACACCAATTGGGAGATGTGCAAGTGTATACCCTATGTAGTAGAGCCCGGAAAAATTACCTATTTCAAACGCGCCAATATTAAACTTTGCCGTTAAATCATCTAGAACAGTACCAGTAAAAACTCGTAGTACATATTGATAAGCGTAGAATGCAGTTAAAAAGAACCACATCATCCATGCTATAAGTGGAGTGCACATATTTTTTATCAATTACATAATGCTAAAATGTTTCTCAGATGAGCTAACCAGAAAAAATAAACTCTTCTCAAAATTTACTATTCTTTGAAGAATGTTGCTTATAAACTCACCATGAAAATAGGAAGTCAATCATATTACTTTATTTTGCAAACATCAAGCAAATTTATGCCCGCACAATGCTTATCTTGACAAAATAGAGAAAATAATTCACAATCTGATATTTACTAAACTACATGACTTCACTTTTGAAGCGTAGTGGTATTTTATTTAATCAATGTTTAATATGTCCAAGGAATCACTTATAGAACTAAAGGGAAGAGTTATGCAGATGCTTCCAAACGCAACATTTCGCGTTGAGTTGGAAAATGGGCACCAAATAGTCGCTTATACTTCTGGTAAGATGAGAAAAAATCGAATAAAAGTTCTTGTTGGTGATGAAGTAACAGTTGAAATGAACCTTTATGACCTGACTAAGGGGCGGATAATGCATAGAAAAACAGAACACAGTTTCACAAATACTGACAGCAGCAATCAATTCAACCAACTATGCAAGCAGTAACAACACTAGCAGCTAAGTGATTATAGCAATAATTTAAATTATATTTAAGCAATGCTTGTTTTTTGCTAACAACTTAGGCTATACCTAATACAACAAGCTCGTGTACAAGAACCTTATTCATAATGTTAGTGATCGATATAGATGCAGGCAGTGCCTAGTATAAGGAATCAACAAATGCTCTTTTAATCGCATGCACTTGTGCTAAAGAATCAAAGAGAATATAAGACGGAGTATAATAAATGTCTTGGGTATATTTGATAATCGCTGGAATGTTAGAGATTGTCTTTGCTGTCTCGTTAAAGTTGATGGATGGGCATAAAAATCTTTTATGGTCTGCTCTTTTTTATATCTCAATGGTTCTGAGCTTTGTCTTCCTTTCTTTTGCTATGCGCAGCATTCCTGTAGGCACAGCGTATGCTATATGGACAGGTATAGGAACGGCTGGTGTTGCAGCTGTTGGCATCTGTTTTTTAGGGGAGCCATTTGCTATAGCAAGAGTCGCTTGTTTGGTTCTATTGGTTGTTTCAATAATAGGATTAAAACTTGCGTCTTAAATTAGCGCATCTTTTATTGTTATAGCACTTGCGCTCAAGTAATTAGCCGCGCAAGGGATTTGAAGTGCATGATTTTTTAGAGTGCCAGTTAATTTCTGAGTCAAATACTTATATATTATTTGCGAAGAAATTAACGAAGTAATACTTGAAAATTAGGCCAAAGGAGTCTGCGAAAGCGACTTTGCCGGCAGTGCCATAGTTGTATGTGATTTTTGAGAAAGCAGAGGAAACTTTTGTTGTGTAGTTTTGCGGTATATTTGATGGCACTCTGGGATGCTTTTGATCAAGAATGGTGAGCTTATATTGAAGAAGTTCTCAAATATAGACAAGCTCGCTCCAAATAAAGGACAGATGATATTGCTCACAGGCGGTATTGCATCAGGAAAAACTTTCACTCTAAATTTTCTTAAAAACTGCGGGTTTGCTACTTTCAATACAGACGCTGCAACAAAAAGCATTACACAGTCTGATGCGCGCGCTATTGAAGAGGTGCTGGAGAATTTTCCGGAATATAGAATTCCAGGAGATAATAAATCACAGTGCAAGCATTTTATAATAGATAGAGCAAAGCTTTCTGATGTGGTGTTTGCGAATTCAGCCAAAAGACAGAAACTTGAGAATATAGTCTATAAGTATATCAGATCTGCAAGGGCAGACTTTATTAGAAAGGTAAAACAGGAGTACGGCGTTTCTAAATCCATAGTTATAGAGATTCCGATGCTGTTTGAAAAACTTAAGATTTCTCCTGAACAATTTTATCCGATTTTTGCATTTGCAGAACGCTGTTTTATAGTATCTACCATATCAAGCATGGAGGCAAGATACGAAAGAGTCATGCAGCGAAAGAATATGACAAAAGAAAAATTTCATGCTACAGTCATGATGCAAGTGTCAGATGATTACAGAGCAAATTTCTCGGATTATTTAGTGTCTACTGTGGGTACTGTATCTGGAACTCAACTATCAATTAGAGGCATTGTACAATTGTGAACAATTTGAGAGAAGTGGTGCTAGACACTGAGACTACAGGGCTTAGCGCAAAGGATGGGCATAGGATTATAGAAATTGGTTGTGTTGAATTAATAAACAGAGTGAAGACTGGTAAAACCTTCCATGCATATATAAATCCACAAAGACCTGTTGCGCCAAACGCTTTTGAAGTGCATGGAATATCAGATGAATTTTTAGCTGATAAACCTTTGTTTAAATCTGTCGTGAGTTCTTTTTTGAACTTTATAGGGAATAGCTCACTTATCATCCATAATGCGTTGTTTGATATGCAATTTTTGAATAATGAACTGGCAATTATGGCATTTCCAACTCTACCTATGCATAGAGCTATTGATACGCTGGTAATAGCAAAGAAGAAATTTCCTGGTTCTCAGTATAGTCTTGATGCACTTTGCCGCAGATTCAACATTAGTTTGCATACGCGAGAGAAGCATAGCGCACTTGTAGATTCTGACCTCCTTGCTATGGTTTATCTTAGAATGCTTGCTCCGGAGCAGTCTATAATGCAGCTGTGCGCGAGAAGTGATTATTCTGCTCATGAGCAGAATACTGGTCGTACTGGTACTCGTCATAAGAGACACTTTAAAGTTAGTGACTTAGAACTTAGCGAGCATAGAGAATTACTTAGTAAGATTAAAAACCATATATATGGCAGTGATTGATATGACTACTTAACATCACCGCTTGATTATAAGCCTGAGGCAAAAAGAAGATGCTCTATTCTTAGAAGCGGGATTAGAAGAGGAGCTTTGTATTCAAGATGCCATAATATACATAATTTATAAAATCATTATTATATTTCTTCAGAAGATATATTTATTTTAGATAAAAATGGTAAGCGTTTTATACAGTGCAAGTAATACTTTGCAGAAGGCAGTAGGGGTTTATGCGATCTAAGCAGCCTAGTGAGTGTAATGATGTATGTGCTTTTAAAATGAAAGTCCTACTTAAAGGCTTTGCTTTTGCGCAGGCGTTCTACTATAAATTTATTTCATGTTATGGTATATACAGAAACGATTTTAATCCATTCATATCTGATTGCAGAATGGTGCGCAGGGAACTTGAGGGAGCGCTTACAAAATTAATGGGGAAGCATGAAAAAAGGTAACTACCACAGAAGTAGGTTTGGTCAGAGTTATAAGCAGAATCACCAAGATTTCTCTATATTACCACCACTAGCTTTGCTAGAAAATTACGAAGAAATGGCTCCAGGAATTACGCAAAAGCTTATGGATATGATGCAGAGCGAACAAGCAAATAGGCATAAAAGGCAAGAGCTCTACTTTAAAAACAAGAGCAATGTAATCAGATTTGGTCAGTTTTGTCATTTGATTGTCGCAATGATGATACTTATTACCACTGTTGTGCTTAGCAAATTTAATCTCTATCTTGCTGCGCTTGTTGTTATAGCTGGGTTTAGCTTTTTGCTACTTGTGCATATAAAAGCTATGAAGTACTATCCTTCTGACTCAGAGAGACGTAAGCATATTAGAAATAGTTCTAGTGAACGGAAAACGGCTTAAACCACAAGTAGTTTTTATGAATGAAAAAGTACTAACCTTTGGGTGTCGCCTTAATATCTACGAAAGCGAACTAATCAGGAAACATTTATCTAGTCTAAAAGCTGGAGATGATGTCTTGGTTATGAATAGCTGCGCTGTCACAGCTGAAGCTGAGAGGCAACTACGACAAGCTATCAGAAAAGCTCATAAAGAAAACCCTGATTTAAAGATCGTTGTAACAGGCTGTGCTGCACAGCTTGACCCTCTTAAATACGCAGCGATGCCCGGTGTTTTACGTGTTATAGGGAACCAGGAGAAGTTAAGCGTAGAATCTTATAAGAATCTTAGTTCTGATGGCAATGATACTATAGCACAAGCACAAAAAATTTCTGTTAATGATATAATGTCAGTTAGTGATACTGCTTTGCATCTAATAGATGGTTTCGAAAATAATGTTAGAGGCTTTTTACAAATTCAAAATGGTTGCAACCACAGATGTACATTTTGTATTATACCATATGCAAGAGGAAATAGTAGAAGTGTACCAGTAACAGATATAATTGATCAGGCTAAGATCTTGGTTGATAGGGGATACAATGAGATAGTATTAACAGGGGTTGATATTACTGATTACGGTAATGATTTACCTGAAAAGCTTAGTTTAGGAGTTGCAGTTAAATCACTTTTAGATGGAGTTCCCAATTTGCAAAGGCTGAGATTATCTTCGATAGACGTAGCTGAAGTAGATGAAGAGCTAATCAAACTCTTTGCTTCAGATTCCAGAATGATGCCAAATATTCATTTGAGTCTGCAATCTGGAGACGACATGGTATTAAAGAGAATGAAACGACGCCATTTAAGAGAAGATATAAAAAACTTCTACTACAAAATTAAGGAATTGAGACCTGAAATAACATTTGGCGCAGATATTATAGCTGGCTTTCCTACAGAAAGCGATCTGATGTTTCAGAATACTTATGATCTATTATCTGAACTCGATATTATTTTTATGCATGTATTTCCATATTCGGAACGCCAAAATACTCCTGCTAGCAGAATGCCACAAGTAGCAAAAGAAGTCAGGAGAGAGAGAGCAAAAGCTCTAAGATCGCTTTGTAATACGAAAGTGCTCAATCATTATAAAAACAGTGTAGGAAAACGAGCAAAAGTATTGATTGAAAAAAATGGAGCTGGAAGAGCTGAAGACTTCTCTCAGGTGCGTATTGCTGGCGCGGAATCAAAAAATCGTGATTTAATTGGGAAAGTACTCGAAATATCTCTTACGGAACTCAGTTCTGACGGAGTATTATTTGGGAATATTGTATAAATATCACTCTGATAAAGAGTATATACTTATGAAAGCTATAGTTTAGCGCTATATTTAATAGCATAATTAACAAGTAAGAAAATTACTGCTATCGCTATAAGGTAATATGCAGGCGCATGCGGCCCAAATTTCTCAGCAAAAATGGTTTCTATACCAGGCGCTGTTCCACCAAATAAAGCATTGCCTATATTCCAACTAAAAGCAACACCAGAATATCTAAGTGAAGGGGTAAAATGTTGTATAGCATATGGATAGGCCGGGGCAGATACTGCAGCTGCCAGTATGCTAATCCCGAAAGTTCCAAGCAACACATGTGCTGCGTCTTGATGACTAAGCAATAAGAATATTGGCAGAGCTGTAAAAATCACAGCATAGCAACTAATATGCAGAAATCTGGAATAGCCTATTTTGTCCGCAGCAAGACCAAACACAGGCAATATAATTATAAAAGTTAACACTGCAAGAGAAGTAAGATATAAAGCTTCAAGATGAGTGTAATGTGTATATTCAACAAAAAACACTGCAAGATATCCACGAATAGTATAAGCAACAGATGTTGCAACACCCCCTATGCAAGCTACTATCCATATTCTACGCCATTTTTTCCGCAATACCTCTATTATTGGAACTACTGCGTTTTTATTAGTTCTAGCTCTAAATGCAGGAGTTTCATCTATGCTATGCCTTAGATAAAGACCAGACAGCCCAATTACACCGCCAAAGAGAAAGCAATACCTCCAGCTAAAGTCATCATTGCCAAAGAAATGAGTGACAATTAAGCCAATAAATGTTGCAAAGAGTGTTCCAATCATGTTGGAAGCCATAACAAGACTTCCAATAAGTCCAGGTTTATACCCATCAAGATGTTCTAAAATAAAAATAGCAGAGCCTGCACCTTCACCACCAATACATACACCCTGTATTAGTCTTATTAGCACAAGCAAAAACGGCGCAAATATCCCTATTTTTTCATAAGAAGGAAGTAAACCTATACAAAAAGTAGCAAAAGCCATACCAAGAATAGAGGCTGTTAATGCTGTCTTTCTGCCGATCTTATCTCCTATATGTCCAAAAATGACTCCACCAAGCGGTCGCATTAAAAAACCAAATGCGAATATAGCGAAAGCTAAAAGCAATTGTATGAACGGATCGTGTGCAGGAAAAAATAATCTCCCTATTGTTGGCACAAATACAGCATAAATACCAAAATCGTAATATTCAATTATGTTGCCAACTATTGCCGAACCAACTATCTTATGTTTACGCATCCAAACCCAATAATCACTAATGTGAATAATCTTTCACTTTACTCATCAAAATTAACATCTACAATGCTAGAACCTTAAATAACAAAGTAGTATCATTTTCCTGCTCTAAAACCGATAAAATAATTAGTATAATAGCTTATTTGAACACATGTGATACGCGTTATCTTTGTCGTTTATATAGAAATCCTCAAACTT
This sequence comes from Synergus itoensis, assembly GCA_904066005.1. Taxonomy (NCBI): domain Eukaryota; kingdom Metazoa; phylum Arthropoda; class Insecta; order Hymenoptera; family Cynipidae; genus Synergus; species Synergus itoensis. The sequence goes on along the minus strand of CAJFCP010024877.1, from coordinate 41,740 downwards.
TGCTTGAGATCAATTATAAAATTGCAATTAAGATAAGGTACAATGAAATCTTAGCATTTAAATTTATAGCACTAGTAAAAAATCAAAAAAGTTAACACTAGTAGCAATACTATGAGATTCTAGTCTCTATAAATTATTTTGTCCATAGCAATCAACCTAATGAAGCTGTATAATGCAGTGTTTTTCATATATTTTTAGCAATTTATTTTGAAACGCAAAAATTGCTTCAGTTGCTTTAAGAAACTCAATCATCAACTTGTGAAGCGGAACACTGCTGCTAGAGCAGAATAATCATTCAACTTAATTCAGCTCTATTTTCTAAAATATTATGACATACAATCAAATTTCACATTACAGTGTGCAAATTTTCCTGATTCATAAATATACTAGTCATACTTTTCAAAATTGGCACCTTTAGAATGTTCCTTATATATTTTGTATACACATACATCCATATTCTTCTTAGCTTTTATACATATAATAAATACCAACTCTTCATTTATCAGAAATATGGCAGTGCTGGTGAAGTCATTCTGCAGATCTCAAATCTCATCTTAAATTTTCTAAAAAATACACAGCAAATATATGCTGTTATTTGTGAGAGCTGGTATTACTTCGTTAATTTCTTCGTAAATATATATAATATATGACTCAGAAATGAACTGATTCTCTAAAAAATATGCCTTTCAAATTCATGCGCGTGCACTTACTTAAGCCAGTGCCATAGCATATCACTTGTCTTTCTCTATCTTTGCCATCTTTTTTTTCATCTTTATTCGCTCTCTTCTCTTTCTATGCACTTCTTCAATAGCAAGCGCTTTACGTTCACTTTCCTGTGTAAAGCCTTTTTTCTTGGCTTCAGACTGAATAAGGTATAAACCACCAAATATTATCAAACAATAACCAATGATTGAATATTTATCTGGGACTTCACCGAGAAACATAAACCCTAATACGCCAGTAAAAATCAATCTTAGATAATCAAAAGGCATCACAATAGAAACATCAGCGAATTTAAATGCTTTAAATAGGGCGACAACATGAATGATATGAAAAATTGATAAAAAAGCTATATACTTAAGATGTGCAAACTCAAGAGGTTGCCAGACTTTGAGCGCGAGCGGGAATGATAGTATGGAGCCTACAAGCATCGTATAAAACAATTGAGGTTTTGTCCGCTCAGTTTTGCCTAAAATCTTGATCGCCACATTATTTATAGCCCAAAATACTAGAGCTAAGAACAGGTATATATAGTGATTATTGAATTCTTGAAATCCTGGCTTAATTACAAACAATACTCCTACAACACCAAATGTAATCAACACCACTTTTGCAAATGTAAGCCTTTCTTTGAAATATAATACGCCAGCAGTTAGGACCAAGGCATTTTCCAGATATGCAACAGCCGCCGCGTCCATTGCTTCAACCTTTGAAAGCCCATAGAAAAAACAAAGAGAGCCCAGCACACTGAATGTGCCCCTAGTTATATGTACTCCTAAACGAGTGGTACGAAGATTATTAATAAATCCACATTTCATACACCAAGGTATTACAGCGATCAAAATGCTGAATTTATATAAGAAAGCTACTTGCTTAGGTGGAATATCATGCATTAGGTTCTTCGCAGCAATATACAATGCAGCCATTGAGGCTGCGTGCAACACCATCAGAAGAACGCCTGATATTGTGTTACCAAGCTTAAAATTGCGGATTTTACTATACATATTTTGATTTGCTCGCGAATTAAGTAACCCGGACGGCGGAATTATAACAACGCTAAATGCGAATTGCAATAGCAACTCACATTTAAATAATATTTTTTCAATTTTTTTGAAATAAAAACTTCATTTTTTAATCTTCACACCGTACAACTCCAGCCTATGATCAACAAGCTTATACCCAAGGTTTCTTGCTATCGATACCTTTAATTCTTCAAGATTGCAATCATAAAACTCTATAATTTCACCAGTCTCTACATCCACTAAGTGATGATGATGTTCTCTTTCGCTTGTATTATCAATAGGTTCATACCTTGACTTGCTATCTTTTATTTCCAGCTTTTGAACTGCACCGCATTCTTCAAATACATTCATCGTTCTATAAACTGTCGTTAAGCTGATATTAGGATCCATCTTGTGGGCCCTTTTGTGAATCTCATCTATATCTGGATGGTCTTTTGACTCTAATAAAACTTTGGCAACCACCCTCCTCTGCTGCGTCATCTTAATGCCGCTTGCTATACATATGCGCTCTATGCTGGATATTTTCTTCTTTTTCATAAAAAGTTTTTACATGCATGTATCTAAGTAAGAAAAAGCATAAACCATTTACTAATATGATGCTATATCCTATTCTTCAGCTTACGCAACAACTTAACTAATAATCTTATCACAAAGATCTGTATTAGACGTTATAATACTTGCGCCATCATCAAATGGAGTATTGCCTACTATATTGCGCACCACTCCTCCAGCTTCACGTATTAATAATAGCCCAGCTGCTATATCCCAAGGCTTCAGTTTTGAGTATACAGCCATATCAAGTCTACCACAAGCAACATACGCAAGATCCAGTGCAATCGATCCTGAAATCCTCATTTTTACGTGATTTTCTTGTAATTTATTTAAAATAAGCTGTATATCGTCAGATCTCAGTTGCGTGATGCTGCTAATTCCACACAACGTTGCCAAGAAATTTGATCTCATCCCAACACGCATTCTAGATTGTTGACCAATATAATTGATATGATAAGCTCCTTTCCCCTTTTCTGCCCAGTAAGACTCATGCAAGAAAGGACAGTGAATCACAGCAGAAACTATCTCCTTTGCAGATGAAGCAGCTGCCGTTCTTTCAAGTGCGATGGAAATGCAAAAATTTGGGTTGCCATGCATAAAATTCACTGTTCCATCAATTGGATCGACTATCCACCTGTAAGCTGCTGCAGCGCTATCTTCACTACTATTGCTGTGCCTCTCACCTGTTTCCTCGAGCAGAAAAGAGCAACCTGGCTTTAGACGTCCGAGCTCTGATACGAGCAACTCTTCGGTTTTGACATCTGCCTGAGTGACAAAATCAGATAAACCCTTTTTAGAGATCTGCAACTTCTCTAATTCTGAAAAGTCGCGTATCAATCTCACGGAAGCTTTACTGCAAGCCTTTAAAATTCCAGATATTATAGGTGGATATGTTTGAGTCATGATAGAGGCACGTCATCAGATCCTGATCTTTTACTAGACTCAGCTTTTTGCTTCACAACACCATATACGGCATTAAGCTCTGTCTGCGTACAAAGTCCAAGTATCACTGGATCTTTAGCCTTTATATTTTGGGAATTCCAGTGCGTTTTATTCTTTACAGATTGTATAGTAGACTTTGTTGTTCCAATTAGCTTCACTATTTGAGCTTCGGTTAATTCTGGGCAATTCTTCAGCAGCCACATCACAGCGTCAGGTTTGCTATTTCTCTTTGCCACAGGAGTATATTTGCTCTTCCTCTTTTGCTGTGAAATAATATTCTGCATATCAGCCAGCAATCTAAGTCTTAGTGTGCTATCGTTTTGACAACGTAATATCTCGTCTTTCTCGAGCTGTCCCATCGTTACTGGATCAACACCTATTATACCCTTAGCAACATCTCCATCGGCTATTCCAGTCACTTCAGCCACATGCAAGTGGCAGAAATCTGCTATTTGTTCGAAAGTGAGCGTAGTATTTCGTATCAACCACACAGCAGTGGCCTTTGGCATTAAAGGTGCTATCATTTCACTATTCTTTTATTTATTAACAAATGCAACCAATTATTAAAGTGTGCTTGGTGTGAATTATAGCATAGCATGTCATGCATTGTCAAAATCACACATGTAGCATGTGCTACTTTCTTTTTATGACTAAAATCTATCTTATAGCTTTGCTTCATCTCTTGAAAAATGCTTTTCAATTCATAATTGGCACATTCTTTTGTAGCATAACAGTTTATAATATGCATGTTATAGCAATAAAATAGGCGGTATATAGCGCTTTAGTTATATTGATTGACTTTTAAAGACATGCTCTGTTTATTCAAATAATTCTATTTCTTCTGTTAAGGCATAATTATTTTTTCTTATTTTTTCTTTTATAGCCAATACAACTTGGTCTATTACTCCAAGGTTTTTGAGTATCACTCCGCCAAGTTGTAGACCCGTTTCAATTGTAGTTGGTACAGTCTCAGAGGCCCCTAATTTTTTGATACCTTTGCTATGCTTGAGATCTTCAACTCTACTTACTAATGTGAGATTTTTATAATTCGCATGTATATTCTTTGTGGATTTGCGAATAGAAACTTTATCACTCATTGTCAAAATCACAGCTGCAGCCCTATCTGCCCCTATTGCTTTTAATGTATCTGAATCACTTAAGTCACCGTGATATACTGGAAAGCCTTCTGACCTTGCTCTTCTTGCAAGCATAGCATTACTGTCAACTGCTATGTAGCTAATTTGTTCTTGCTGCAGCATATAGGCAACAACTCGACCAACTCTGCCAAATCCTGCTATCACTACATGCTCACTTAAATCGCTAACACCTTTAAACTCTTGATTCCCATCAAACGATTCTTGCGTATCAAGGTGTTCCTCAATCTTATTCCCTATTATAGAAAGTAGAGGTGTAACTGCCATAGTGATTGCAACTGCCATCAGAAGGAACTGCCCTGTACTTTGATCTATCGATCCTTGTTTTACAGCTAGACCAAACAATATGAAAGCAAATTCACTTCCTTGTGAGAGCAATAATGCAGCATGCAGTGAAAGTCCTAGACGCATTCTGAAAAGCATGCATAGCATTAGCATAATAATAAATTTTATCGATATCAGTGCGCCAGAAAATAATAAAACGCCACGTAGATGTTCTACAATAAACCTCCAATCTATAGACATCCCAACACTCAAGAAGAAAAGACTCATAAATAAGCCTTGAAACGGCATTATACTATCCTCAACCCTATTTCTATACTCTGTTTCTGCAATCAAGAGACCAGCTATAAAAGCTCCCATAGCTGTGGAAAGACCAAGTTCACTAGTAATCCAAGCGGCTCCTAGAACTATTAACAGAGTAGTTGTGACATATACTTCATCTGTTTTTACAGATGCTATCAAAGAAAAAAACGGCCGCAGAAAAAGTCTGCCACAAACCGTTATAACAAGTATCGCACCAAGAGCTTTCAATCCTGCAATCTCTATTGTAAACAGAATATTTCCCTCTTGTTTTCCGAGGATGGGTAGTATGGCAAGCAGAGGCACAACTGCAAAATCTTGCATCAGTAACACAGCAAGAGATAGCCTTCCTACTGAAGTTGCCTGTTTTCCACCTTCTGCCAGTACTTTTAATATGATTGCAGTAGAAGATAGCGAAAGCGCAGCGGAGATCACTATTGCGACATAGAAATCTATCTTAACCCAACTACTCAATATAAAATGGAATATAGCTATCAATATAGTGGTTGTTAAAATAAGCTGTAACCCTCCAAAACCGAACACATGCAAGCGCATCTTAATTAATCTTTCAACTGTCAACTCAAGACCAATGACAAATAAAAGAAATACAACACCAAATTCAGCAAGTGCAGCAGCATAGGAAGGCTCTGCTATTAAATTAAATCCGTGTTCTCCAATCATCGCACCGACGATTAGGTAACCAAGTACAGGACTAATTTTTAACCTATGCAATAAAACAACCACAAAAATCGATGCGCACAGTAAACGTAATACATCTGGCAAATATCCGAGATCATGCATATTTAAATCTATTTAAATAAAAAATAAAAAAACTGAGAACCAATCATGTCATCTAGTTAGTCGCTTGCATCATAACTATCGAAGTCCAGGATTTATCTTGGCTGCAAGCAATTATGATGCATATGAATCCAGCAGAAAAAGTGGCAAAATTGCCAAAAACCTTATGGATTTTGTTAAGTAGTATTTGCTAAGTACAGGATAAATTATATATCCGAAAATTAGCGCAGCAAATTGATTTTTGACGAACAGACTAGTTAATAAAAAAAAGTAAGTAATACCTGTAATGAACCTAGTGCTAGAATACATTACGTTTGGCGAATTACTACATCTAAAATTTTCTTTGCAAAAAATGAGAAATAATTATTACAAATGCACAAGTGCTTTTATACACATTATAATACTTTTCAAAATTGCGCCGTCAAAATGCTTCTTATGTATTTACGTATACACATATGCTATCATTCTTCTTAGCTTCTTTTGAATATGGGCTAATAAACATTAATTCTTCATTTGCCTGCAGCATATCTCCAACATTTATGCGTCTTATTTGAACAGAATTTTACATTCTATTTCAGTATAACATAATAATCTTTATGACTCTATTAGACGACTGCAAAATATCGAAGGCTGACTTACAAAAAAATAATAATATACGAAATAGAGCGTAAGTCTAGAAATCATGATTTGACTGAAATTTCTTCTTATTATGATAACGCAAGTTACAAATTATTTTATAATTAAGTCCCTCGTCTCAATATGTGTAAAATCGAGTAAAGAGCGAGCTTCCTAAAGTTTTTGAAATATAAAATTCATACTATTTTTGCAGTGAGTAGATATGTTTGTAGCTAACACTAACTTATTTGTATTACTAAAAAATCTATCATACACTCTGGTTATAAGTAATATGAAAGACAAAATATTGAATTTGAAAAGCAATTACAAGATATTTAATGAGTTTAATGCATTTGATTGAAAATTCATTTGCTCTTATGAGTAGTCATTAAAAAAATTGACCACGCATCTTGGTATAGAAATAGCACAATTAATAAATTTGTTTCAGATGCGACTTGAAATCGTAATGTCATCTTACTATATAGCAAAATATCAAGAAACAATACTATTTCAGGCGAGGTAAAAGAATATGAAAATCAAAGTGAGACCATTGCACGATAAGCTGCTTGTGCAAAGAGTTGAGCAGGAAACTAAGACTGCTGGCGGAATAATCATACCGGACACAGCTCAAGAAAAACCTATGCAAGGGAAGGTGTGCGCTGTTGGCAGTGGTACTAGAGATGAATCAGGCAAAATTCATCCGCTAGATGTGAAGGTCGGAGATAAAGTTTTGTTCGCTAAATGGGGCGGAACAGAGATAAAGATCGACGGAGTTGAGTATCTTGTACTCAAAGAGTCAGATGTGCTTGCTATTATTGAAGAGTAATTTACAAGTTTTTGACTAAATTTTGCCACAATTGTGGCTTAGAAGACTTAGATGGTAAAAATAACTACTTTGTATTTAGGATAAAATATGGCTGGAAAAATCATAATGAAAGGAGCTGAGGCTCGTGATAAAATTTTAAGAGGAATAGAGACGGCATATGAGGCTGTTGGTGCAACTCTTGGTCCGAAAGGACGTGATGTCATTATAGAGAAATCTTTTGGTGCTCCAAAGATTACAAAAGATGGCGTAAGTGTTGCCAAAGAAATTGAGCTTTTGGATAAAGTTGAAAATATGGGGGCTCAGATCTTAAAAGAGGCAGCTAGCAAAGCGAATGACAATGCTGGAGATGGAACAACTACAACCGTTGTACTAGCTAGGTCAATTGCTAAAAACGGTATTAAAGCTGTTGCAGCTGGTATGAATCCAATGGATTTAAAACGCGGTATAGATATAGCATCTAAGGTTGTCATAGAAGAGATCAAAAAAGTTTCAAAAGCTATAGCATCTTCTGAGGAAGTTGAACAAGTTGCTACTATCTCTGCAAATGGAGATCATGACATTGGCAAGAAGTTAGCAGAAGCATTTAAAAAAGTTGGCAAAGACGGCGTAGTAACAGTTGAAGAAGCAAACAGAAGTGATGAATTTGAAGTAGATGTTGTTGAGGGCATGAGCTTCGATAGAGGATATCTCTCTCCTTACTTTGTCACAAATGCGGAAAAAATGACATGCGAACTTGATAATCCTTATATTCTAACATTTGAGAAAAAAATTAGTAATATACAGCAAATGGTTCCACTACTTGAATCTGTAGTGCAAACAGGTAAGCCGCTGTTGATTATAGCTGAAGATGTGGAAGGAGAAGCACTTGCAACGTTAATTGTCAATAAGTTGCGTGTTGGCTTGAAGGTGGCTGCTGTAAAAGCTCCTGGCTTTGGGGACAGAAGAAAATCTATGCTTGAGGATATAGCATTATTGACGGGTGGTCAGTTGATCAGCGAAGACCTAGGAATCAAGCTTGAGAATGTTTCATTAGCACATCTTGGTTCTGCAAAAAGGGTAGTCATTACTAAAGATGATACGACTATAGTAGATGGTTCAGGCAAAAAAGAGCAAATAGATGAACGTCGTCAGCAAATTAAAACTCAAATCGCTGATACAAAATCTGACTATGACAAAGAAAAACTACAAGAAAGACTTGCTAAGCTTTCTGGTGGTGTTGCAGTGCTTAAGGTAGGCGGAGTTACAGAAGTAGAAGTTAAAGAGAAAAAAGATAGAGTAGAGGATGCGTATCACGCAACTAAGGCTGCTATCGCAGAAGGAATAGTCCCTGGAGGCGGATGTACTTTACTTTATGCATCAAAAGCTTTAGATGGAATAAAAGGAAAAAATGCTGATGAAGATGCTGGTATTGATATTGTGAGAAAGGCACTTTCATCTCCTATACACAAGATCTTGGAAAATGCTGGTATTGATTCAGGGTTGATAGTTGCAAGGCTTTTAGAAGCGAGTGACAACAAAAAGATCTTTGATGCGCAAAATGTGCAGGTAGTTGATGCTTATCAAGCTGGGATTATCGACCCAACAAAAGTTGTCAGAAGCGCTCTGCAAAGTGCAGTTTCGGTTGCAGGTTTGTTGATTACAACAGAAGCTGTAATTTTTGAGAAAGCTGAAAAGAAACCTGCCGCTCCTATGCATGGGCATGGTGGTATGGATGATATGGGCTTTTAAGTTTAGCCAATTGAAACATACTCATAAAAAGCTCAGTTTTTTATAAATTTAAGACGCAACTATAGACGATGGCTTCCTTTATTCTAGGGAGCTTTGCGTCTATATGTTATTGTTGTTAACAAAATGCACATTCAAGGATTTTGAAGGCATAATTTTTTAGAGCGCCAGTTAATTTCTGTGAATACTTTTATAGTCAAGGAAGTTGGAGATATTACATATTTCAAGCAAAATTTACGGTATACTAGAAAGCGTAGAAATATGGAGTAAGGACCTAATTTTAGCCTTAAACTTAAAAGCCATATATCAGTCTATAACATCTTTTACTTCCCTGATTATATATATTTGCGAAGAAATTAACGAAATATATTGAAAAATTAGGCAAAAAAGGTCTGCGCAAGTGGATTTGCCGGTTTGTCGCAGGTCTATATCAGAAAATCAGTGCTTGGCATTTTTAAATGCTAATCTTTGTACATTGAACTTGCCACAAAAATTTATTTGTGCAGTAAATCGATTTTTGAAAGACAGACTGCTTAAGTTGCTGATTATAGCTAAAACACTATAAAGTAGGCATGGCAAACGAGCATTTAGAATAAAAATTCATTCGTTTAGACGCCGCAATATAGCTGCTATTTCAGGTGAAAAGCTGACTTCAAATTTATCCAAAAGACAAAGTTTGGCATGACTTTTTATGCTGCTTTAGCTGATATTTTATAAGCAGCAACTCGCGTTAAAGTATCAGTCTTTGTTGTTCATATCTCAAGTATTAGGAGATTTATGGTTAAGATGCCGCATTGGCCAATTCCTTATGGAAAAAGCGTCATTGACCTTGAGTTATGGAGGATTAAAGCTCTTTTATCAAAACTTGGTGAGCCACAAAAAAAAATTCCACATGTAATACATGTTGCTGGAACTAATGGAAAAGGATCAACTATAGCATATTTAAAGGCAATATTTGAATCTGCTGGATATTCAGTGCATCGTTATACATCGCCACATTTAGTAAGGTTCAATGAACGTATAGTAATAGCTGGCAAAGAAATCGAAGACGAATTTCTTTACCAAATCGCAGAAGAATGTAGATTTGCCGCTGGTGATCTTGAGTTAACCTTTTTTGAAGGCACGACTGCAATGGCATTTCTTGCTTTCTCCAAGATTGAAGCTGACGTAGTCCTGTTAGAAGTTGGTCTAGGTGGAAGGTTAGATGCAACAAATGTAATAGAATCTCCGCTTCTCTCTGTAATCACGCCGATATCAATAGATCATACAGAATACCTTGGTTATGATTTATGTCAGATAGCATCTGAAAAAGCTGGGATTATAAAACAAGGTTCATTATGCACAGTAATTGGTTGGCAAGAAGAACGTGTTCTTAAACTATTACATAATTGCTGCATGCTGCGTCAAGTCCCATCTTTTGTTTGCAGACAAAATTGGAATTTTCAGAAGACAGCAAATGGTTTTTTGTTTATTACGCATGATAATATACTAGAATTACCAAATCCCTCTCTTCAGGGGATACATCAAATAATGAATGCTGCTTGCGCAGTTGCCGTTGTACAACAATTAAGCAACATTTACACTATTTCAATTGCAAATATTAGAAACGGTATAGAAAATACTTCATGGCCTGCAAGGATGCAGCTTGTGCAAAGCGGAGTGCTGCATTCTCTTATTCCTCAAGGTTCTGAACTTTGGGTTGACGGTGCTCATAATGTAGGTGGTGCTCAAATGCTTGCACTAAGCATTGCGCAGTTAGATGAACAAGATAAATTACTCTATCTAATAAATGGCAGAACTAAGCAAAGGGATATAGAAGGGTTTTTAGCACCCTTTTTAGGATGTGTTGAAATGTTATGCGCTGTTAAAGTTATATCAGAACCTTTAAGCGAATCAGCTAAAAACATAGCACTTGCATCAGAAAAGATGGGCTTCAGGGCAAAGGAATGTGAAGGTTTAAGGCATGCTATTGATTTAATAACAAAAGATGCAGGAAATAGGAATTTCAGAATACTTGTATGTGGGTCATTATACCTAGCAGCTGATCTCTTAGCTGAAAATGTTATATGAAAATAGCGGTTGCAATATCTCATGTATCGCAACAATCATTGGTCTATACACCAAAAATTAGCCCTTAGATCGGCCGGCATTGTTGCATAATGCGTAGTGCATATCCTTGAGTTTATCGCTAAATAGATCAGCTAAATAAACTAACAAAGCTGGTATTTCAATAGGCCTACAGGCCCCGCATGTGTTATAAATCACATTAGTGTATTATACGAACTAGTATTTTCTGCTAGGGTAGGATGCATGGTGTATTCAGCAACTTTCTGTGTTTCTAATTTCTAACAAAATTTTTTCTTAGTATCTCTTAAAACAATGTTTCTGGCCGAATTAAAGCTATTTTTTGCTGTATAGTTCGTATAACTAGTTCGCATAATGTGTATTATACGAACC
>CAJFCP010024875.1:50590-68332 GCA_904066005.1 Synergus itoensis | reverse complement strand
CAGCACAGAAAACTACCATGGAAATGATATGTCTGATCCCAACCCCACATAGGTCATATTTTGTTGACCAGTGTTATTAGAGGAGTGATAAAATAAAAGGAAATAAAATTCCTTTAATTATTTCAAAATAAAGAAAATTTAATGCGATTGTTTGGAAATTTATCAAAAATAAAATCATTGTTATAAAATTCAATAACAATAAATCAAATCATTAAAGACGTTGAAAATTTTAAATGAACGTACGAGGATTGTTTTGTGCGTAATTGACTCTAGTGAGTTCAATACAAATTTCGACTGACGACTATCGTTTTATTGTAATTTCTCTGACCCGATACTTTTCGTTTAATTCAAAATGCCTAACAACCAAAATGATGATCTAAATGATTCTCGAACCAATCCCAGAAACTCCACAACGGTATTCGGGATGGCACCCAACATTCAGCAAACCTTAAACACAACTTTCGACACATCCCAGTGTATGACAACTATGATGCAACAATGCATGACATTGCAGCAAAGCACTAGCCATCTATGTTCTTTTGATGGCACAACACCCCCTCTCAAAAAATTCCTTCAGGACATAGTGAATGGCGCAGTCTATATAACCAAAGATATTGAAGCAGCATTCATCAAAGCTGTTATGAGTAAGCTAACAGGATTAGCTAGAGAGATTGTGAATGATGCGACATTCTTCACAGTAAACGATCTAGTTAGTCATCTCAAAAGGCAATTTGCCCCAAGAAAGAAATATATTCATTATTTGCAGGAAATTGCTACATTGAGAATGAAACAATCGGAATGTGTTAATAAATATTATTATAGAATGAGAGCCTTGCTTAACGGAGCACGACAGGCGTTAGAGACAAAGTATGATTCAAATAATGATGATAGTTCTAGTGCTAAAATTGCTATAATACTACAACCAGTCCTCGAAATGGCTAACTACTTAGATACCCACAATCCTAAAGATTGTGGGTATCTAAGTATCTGCTTGCACTGCAAGCAGAGGAAAGGGAACGGCTCTCTCAGAGAGCGGAAGCCATGGTGTATCACGTCTCAAAATCCGATTATAACAATTGGCCGGCAATACCTGGCTCCAGCGTACAAGGGCAACCCAATGGTTCCTTCACCAAAAGGACTGATTCTCAGAATAATTTCGGGGTGGTAAATGGTGCAGGTCCTGCTAGCACCAGCTCAGCACCATATATGGGCCAATATCTGACTGGTCCTAATTTTCAATGCCCTTCAAATTTCTCAGCAATGGAGTATATGAGCCCACAACAGCGGTTCCAGTTGATGCAATAGACAACGATGCAGAGAATAACCAACCAATTAATGTGGAAAAATGCCTCTACCATGCCCTTAATGAACAACCCTTTTTTGCAAATGCAATGGAACGCGACAATGTCCAATCAAATGCCGTGGGCGAACCCTCCTACTTAAATTCAACCCAAGCAATCATCCAGAGCCAACTTTCCAGGGCTATCACTGGAAAATAAAAAGGAGTCTTTAAACTCCGAATGGACTCGTCCTAGGGACGCCCCGTCGAGTCCAAGGTTCCAAAGGCGTCCAACAGTTCAGTTCCTGCAAACATCAGAAGAATCTTCTACACCAAAACACAATTAGAAGATTCTCCTGTGATTAAACGGTCGGGCACCCCAATTTATAAATGAGCCCGTGTAAAAATGAGCATTTAATTTTTGCATAAAAATGATTCTATCAAAATTATATACTCTCAAATCAATTTTCTTGGTATGATATATCGTTTCAGCATGTCTAATTTTTGTACAATCATTTTTATATATAAATTATGTAGAATATTTTTACATATGAGGAAACGACCCTATTTGTTGATCCTGGGTCTAGTGTAAATTTAATTAAATTAAAGGCCCTTTACCCAGAATTAGAAGTAGAATCAGGGGACTCTATTACTATTTATGGAATAACTAGACATTCGGTAACTACATTAGGGACAATGATCATTATCATCGGTACGGTCCCAATAGACTTCCAGGTAGTACGCGACTCATTTCCAATCACCTCGGATGGTATATTGGGAAGGCCCTATTTAAGACAAGAACAAGCAGAATTATCATTTCGGCATAACACTCTTGTTACTCCCTCTGAGTCTACATCCCCAGTTCACTTCATAGATAGGGAGTTGCAGGATGCTAATAAATTATTACAAAAGCAAATCAAGCCTTTTAAAAGAATTCTTCTTATCAAGGCAAGAAGTAGGCAACCGGTAGCCATCGATACCATCAACCCAGAAATTAAGGAAGGTTATCTACCGAGGATCAATACACAAGAAGGATTGTACATTGGGAAGGCTGCCGTGAAAAACACAAACGGGAAATGTCATATAATGGCAATAAATACAACTGAAAACGATATTACGGTAGAAATTCCTCCACAGGAACTTATATCTTTCGATTACTGTCACTTCCCGGACGAGACGGATTCAGACCTAGACATAGAAGACCCCTCTTGCAATGATTCCCATCTCTCGCAAATTGAAAAACTTATAAAGAGTCTTCACATCGAGCATCAGAAGTTCGGATGTTCGATTCTTGGAAAAGAATCGATTCTTGAATCGAATCTGAATCGAATGAAAAAGAATCGATTCACGTAAAAATCGAAAGGAATGAATCGATTTTTCAAAAATCGATATTAAAAAAATTGAATTTTTTTCTTTTAATTTTTTTGTTTAGTAATTATGATTAAAAAGTTCTGAATGATCTAATGAACGAATTTTTGTATTGATTGTATTTGTAACTATAAAAAGTTTTTAAATATTGATTCATTTACATTGAAAATAATAAAAAATGAAATAAACTTGTAATCCTGATTGTTATTTTTAGTTGGCCTAATATTTCTGCATAAAATATAATTTGAAAAAAATATTTCGTTCATTTTGAACGTTCGCAACTTTATTCACATTTGTAATTCTTAACCCTCAGTTAACCCACAGGGGTCAAAAGGGAACAGTATGTTTTTAGAAATAGCCTCGTTTGTATACGGCCCAGGTAATACGGTCCGGACCCGGGGGGGAAAAATTTTGAAGGTTCAAAGTACATTCCTAGACACTCAATTACTTCACTTCGGTCGATGACGCCGAGAGAATAGAATTGAAAGTGAAAAGTGTTCCCTTTCACTTTTCAAAATAAATATGCGTTTTGGAACTGATTATAATCAGAACAATTTTTCTAAAAACTTCAACTTCTGACCTTTAGAAATCTGTATGATTCTTTACAAATGTAAAGAAATATCGATTTTTGCAAATTTATCAAAAAAACTTGTCTTTGTTTTCCTTTTTTTTGTCTTACAATTTTTTTATGAATCATGTCGTCAACACAGTGATATACCTTCAAAAAAATCTAGTAATTTAAAAAAAAAAACATATTTGACCAAGTAGTTCCTGAGATATAAGCCCGTTAATACGCGCCGTTCCCTTTTGACCCCGGTGGGGTAAGAACGGTTATGAAAGTACGTGGGGTAACTGAGGGTTAATTTAAGTAATCGCCTTTTCAAAATGAAAGCACGGGAATCTATTCGTAAAAATATTTATTTTGTTATTGTTTTTACATAATTTTATTATACATATAATGTCAATTAAGTTTAGAACTTTTAAACGATAATAATCCTGCATTCTCATAAGCCTACAGACCTACTTTTTCATAAGCATGCACACTTTTTCATTTGACTCTCGTTATCGAATATTACATAACCATCGTTCCCACTCTTGCACTCAGCCATCGCAGGCAGATTTCAATAAAATCATCCGCACAACGAACATTCTTCAGTCTAGCTGGGCGAGACTCACAGAGTAAATCGAGGAGCTCTTGCCTGGTGAAAATTCATGCTTCTTTTCCTACCTACAGGCGCACCTGTGGTAGGCAAAGCACCGGCAAATCGCAAGGCATAGGAGCACCTATCCTTGTCATTTGCGAAACGTTTCTCTCTCTCGTTCTCTCTCTCTTTTCTATCTCTCTTTCTCACTCGCTCTAAAGAGAATTGTCAACGATCAGGCGCGCTTGGCGTTGCCAATTCCAAGTCGAAGAAATTGCAATTCACAGGCGCATCTGTAATTGTAATTTCGCCCATCTAATTTCTATTCTATAATATCTCTCAGCTACGATTTTCCCTAATCAATAGGAGCACTTATGGTTATGAAAAGTCTAAATTCAATGACAATAAATAGGATCATCTATTGTTGCCATTTATCGCTGTTCTTGTCTCTTTCTTTCACTGCTATTTTTTTAGGAACCGATCTTTCACCGAAACTCTAGCTTCTCTTTCCGTCAAGTCAACTTATAAAATAGGGGAAATAATTTACTCTCATCAGACGCTACTGAGAGAGACAAATTAAACCAATATAGCTAATATTCAATAGATGTTTTTATGAATATTATCTATTATTAATACACTAGGGATGTACATAACTGAACCTTACTCTATCCTCCTAACTGTCAACCTCTCTCTCTCCGCTTACCGTAACTACCGTTGAGGGGAAGACGGGTAACGTCGGTAATAGTAATCCGCCAAATCGCCTGTGTGTCTAGTTTGTTTCACCGAATTCTACTATTTTTATGATAATTAATCGACACACCGTTTAACCGCAAACCGTTTTCGATAACCGTTAAACCGCTAACCGTTACCGATAACCGTTTAACCGCTAATATCATTTCCGAAAACCGTATATTCCGCATAATAAGTATCAAGAACCGTCATTTATTCAACACTGAATAAATTAAGATATGTAAATTATAGGTTTAATAAAAGCATTCTTTATATTTTTTTAACTAAATTTGGGATCTATTCAATCGTCTTTAAAATACCTAACCCTGGTAGACTGAAGCGTCCGGTGAGACGAATAGTAGGAGAAAAATAGATCGTTACATGGCGCCCGAACAGGGACGTCAAAGTTAATATGTAGATCGTTACATGAATAGATCGTTACAAAGTTTTCCACTAATCATAGTTCTCCATTTCCAATCATTAGAAAGAATTGATTGATCGAGATCGAGAACCTTATACGTCGTGTATATAATACGTTATAAAGTAAATTGCAGACGACACATACAGGAAAAAAAAAGAATCGGTTTTTCGATTCTCTAGGGGTAAAGGATCGATTCTTAAGAAAATCGAACAGCAAAGAATCGATTCAAAAATCGAATCTTCTTACCAAAAAATCGATTTTTTAAAGAATCGTATCGGAATCGAACATCCCTAATCTGAATCCTGAAGAACAGGATTATGTGGTCAGATCAGTAAAGGACAATTCAGATATTTTTCACCTTAATGGAGAGGAACTTTCCTTTACTCACCTGATTCAGCATCGGATTCCAACAACTGACGAGGTGATAGTGAACAGAAAAGCTTACAGACAGAAACAATATGATGCTAGAGTAATTGGAGATTCAAAATCCCCTTACAATTCCCCATTATTATTTATTCCAAAAAAAATGGATGCTTCAGTTGAGCGGAAGTTTCGCGTGGTCATTGATTAATGAGAACTGAATGCTAAAGTAATTGATGACGGGTATCCCTTGCCTAAAATAACGAACATTTTCGACCAATTAGGTAATGCTCAGTATTTTTCAGTGCTGGACTTACAATTAGCAAGTTGGTACCATTAGGTTGAAACTCACCCTGATGATCGAGCCAAAACGGTTTTTTCTACCCCACACGGTCATTTCGAGTATCGGCGAACGCCGATGAGCATAAAGAACGCACCCGCAACCGTTCAACGACTAATGGATACCATCTTGAAGGGAATGCATGGTACTGAGGTTTTTGTATATTTAGATGACATCGTCGTTGAAGTCGTTCCTTAGCATTGAAGTAGCTTACTTAGGTCATATAATCGGCAGGGATGGCGTGAAACCAAATCTCGATAAAGTAAGTTCCATCACTAATTTCCCGAGCCGTACAAATGTTCGTGCTGTTCGACAGTTCTTGGGATTAACGGGCTATTATCGCAAATTCATACAGGACTATGCAAAGATTGCGTAGCCTTTAACCGACCTGTTGAAAAAAGATAACAAGTGGGAGTGGGGATCCGATCAGCAAAAGACGTTTCAACTCTTGCGGGATTCTCTGTGCAATGAACCAATCTTGCAATACACGGATTTTTCAAAACAAAAATTTAAATTGACTACTGACGCTTCGGATTATGCAATGGGAGCTGTTTTAATCCAAGAAAAAGAGGGTTGGGACATGCCAGTAGCATTCTATTCCAAGGTTATGAACAACCATGTATTGAATTACACTAAAGCTGAAAAAGAGTGTTTAGCTATAGTTTACGCAGTTGCGAACTTCCGACCGGGAAGTTCCGGGAATTTGTCAATAAAATACGAGCAAATTAACTTATAGACAAAATGTGATTATCGACCTTCACAGTAGTCTCCCCCTAACTCTGCACAACGATTCCAACGTTGCTCCCACGATTGGAAACACCTTTGGTAATCCTTCGAAGTTAACCCGTTTAGCACCTCAGTCACAGCTGTCTGGACCTCCTTTACGCCGCGAGTTCGGGCCGTACACGGAAAATGCGTGCCCGCAGCCGCTTCAGAACGTCAACGTAGAATTTTCCAGTCGCTTTCGTCGGTCGCTCCCCACCCATTTCCACCCACTACTGAATTTGTTTACGGGTCTCAGGGTCATACTCGAATATCCAGCTCTCATCTCCAGAGGGTTTTTCGCCAGATTTCACTAAAAATTGGATCTCAACAGGTTGCTTGTAATTTGAGTCACTGATTTTCAAGACGCCACTTAAAATGTTACTCTCCAAAAACAGTGTTCCCAGATCAGGGGCATTTTTCTCACTCGCTCTCAAGCAAGTGACGTCACATGGTATTAGAGTGAGTGAGAAAAATACCCCTAAACTGGCAACACTGTCCAACAACACGCATGAAACAGAAACCAAACGTGCTATCGACTTCAAACTTCGAGGAGAACTAAAAAAAGGTCCCTGCTTCTCAAAAATATTGATAGGAACGACGCAGTGATGACATTTCACAAGTTATAACTAAATTCCCGGAACTTAATTTCCAGACCTCGTATGTAAATAATCCTGGATCTAGGATGATGCGATGGCGGCTCCAACTAGAAAATTACCTGTACACTTTTCAGCATAAAAAGGGCAAGTTGAAGCGTGGTGTGGAAGCATTGTCAGCGAATCCCCAGGAGCGAAAACATCTTTCAGAATTACGTGATGCAGACGATGATTCCACGAGTGAGTCCCGGGACTCTCAAACAACGGAATCACCGGTTCGAACCTTCCTTATTAATGATCAACCGACAATCTGTAAGGCTATACTTATACCTCGGTCGAAAGGAACACAGCTAGACCCCAGAAAGCAAAGATCACACTCGGAAGGATCAACAAAACCTTTTAGCAATCCCGTATCAATACTAAAAAAAAATCGGTTTTAGATCAAAAGACTACTGAAAAATCAGCCAAAAATCACACGGATTTAGCGGTGCGAGCATCTTCAAGTAGGTCTACAGTAGCTTCATCTCTACCACCTAAGATTAAAATATTGAAACCTAAACCTAGCGTAGTTAGGTCCAAAACACGAAAGGCCTTAGGTACAGATGTGTCCTACAGACCCTTACCTCAGATAGCCCCTAGTCCAGATTTGAATAGCAGTACCGTCGCTTCGAGACTGCGTCGGCGAAAAGCACAAGTGAAAGAAGGCTTGCAAGCTCCTCAGCGCGTCAGCGACTCCTCAAGTGACGAGTCACCTGCATATGACTCATCTGAGGATTCGGACCCGCCAGTATTTAGGGCGGATTATAGTGCCTTCCCCGAGGTACCGCCTACACCTGCGGTTCCTACTATAAAAACAATCAGCGCCTCTGGTTCCGATAAGAAGTTTGTATCTGTCTATATCGACGGGGCCTGTTGTCCACAGCCATATGGAGATTTCTAAGCCGGAATCGGTGTAAGGTTTGGTGATGATCACCCTTTGAACGTGTTCCGGCAAGTTCAGGGCCGACAAACAAACAACGCTGCAGAAATTCAAGCCGCTACTGAAGCAGCAATAAAAGCCAAAGAAAATGGTATCCAAAATCTTCGCATCCACACTGATTCTCAATTCCTAATAGATGGTATTACTAAATGGATATCTAATTGGGAGGAGAATGGTTGGAAAACGGCGGAGGAAAAACCAGTTACAAATAGGGCGGATTTTGAAAAATTAAAAGAAGCAATAGAACACCTAAATATACAATGGCAATATGTGCCTACCCATAAGGATATAATAGGTAATGAGAGGGCAGACTATTTAGCTCGAGCAGGAGCAAGTAATATGGACCCCCTCTTCAATGCTAGTTTCGATGAGGAATATGTTTCCAACAAATCCCCCAGTTTGGAAAAAGTGGTGGACCTCAGTCCTCGTCCGGCTCAAAGTGAAACAGAAAGCGATGCTAGTGAGTCAAATTATTATATTACTGACGTCGATAATATCAAGACGAAGGAAGCTCAACTATCAGAGTCAAACTCACGATTCAATGAGTCCCTGGCCAAGCATCAATCTTGGTATCGGGATCAAGAGGGTTTGACCAATGATGACACTCAACCTCGTGGTGCAACGTCTGAGGGCGAAGATAATCCGGAACTTCGCAACTATTTGGGTGCTGAATGTTCCTCACACAGAGTTGGATTTAGCCAAACCTTACAACAATCCTGAGATTGCAGGATTCATCCCACAAGAAAGGGATATGGTCTAACAACACTACTGAAATCAGGCTTCGTGGACACATTTAGACTTCTGTATCCCACTCATGTAAATTCCTACTCCTGTTGGTCCTACGCGAATCACAATCGAGAACGTAATGTGGGTTGGAGATTAGATTATTTCTTAATATCCGAGCGAGGTAAGACGGCTGTTTGTGACAGTCTTATTAGACATGATATTCAGGGGAGTTATCATTGTCCCATAATACTTCTCGTTCAACTTGATAAGATTGTACGTGGATCTGAAATTCGAGTAGTTTCCCCCTCTCCCATCTCCCTTCTGGATGAGTTCTCTCCAGAGAATCAGTCGGCTTTACCGTCCAAGGAGACATCAATGGAAAAACCTTTGATCATACACCAATAGTCAGAACCTTTAACTTACCACAGGGACAATTACGTACACTTCCTCTCTGAAGATTGCGAACCGACAAACTCCATTGCCAAACTCCTCGTGGCCACTGAATGTATCAATATTCAGGACCTTCGTGCAACGAGACCGCAACTGGGACAAGTCCTGGTCACCCCGAGAGGTAATCACAAAGTGTATTCAGTCGTGGTAAAAAAAAATCACTTCGATGAAGTAAACTGGAATAACGTTAAACTAGGCTTGAAAAATATTTATCTTGCATTAAAGAGAGATAAACAACAAACCTGTCGAATCGTGAATTCGGGTGATTTACTAGGGCCAGTATCACAAAACCAACTGGAAAAAGTACTCACCGAACTCTTCCGGGGTGGTGAAATGATTTTCAATCTGTGTCACGGAAGAATAGAGGTTCCTCCGTAGGATATGCGCAGCAAGATAATAGTGGAATACCATGATAGTCTAATGGGTGGGCATAAGGGCGTGACAAAAACCTACAGACGAATCAAAGAACGCTTTACTTGGCCGAACATGCGAAATAACATCAATGAATACATTCGAGGATGTAAGAGCTGTATAAAAAATAAACTGTTCAGAGCTAGGACTAGGGAACCAATGGTTATAACTGATACACCGTTAGGAATTTTTGACAAAGTATCGTTAGACACAGTGAGAAAGCTTTCTACCACCCCGAGCGGAAATAGACATATCTTAACGATGCAAGATAATTTTAGTAAGTTTTGTCTAACTGTCCCAATCCCGGATTTAAAAACGACAACTATAGCTCATGCTGTAGCCACACATCTGTTCTCTCAATTTGAAGCGCCGCGATGTTTCCTAACCGATCGCGGTACTAGCTTTATTAGTACACTGATGCGAGATCTTGAAAAGATGTTTGGCGTGAAACAGCTGACTACTTCCGGGTATAGGCCACAGACAAACGGGTCGTTAGAACGAAGTCATATTGTTCTAGCCGATTATATTAAAAATTATGCTGTCTATTACGATGACTGGGATAGATTACTACCGTTCGCGATGTTCGCATATTACACCTCTGTACATGAAGCAACCAATTTCACGCCATACGAATTGGTTTATGGATGTCTTGCACGCTTTCCAAGTGCGTTTCCCACCAACGAGCGTTTAGAAACTTACGAGTCTTATTTGAAAAATCTAATCATTAAGCTGAACGATATTCGGAAAATCGCGGCCACAAATATGATTAGAGCAAAAGAGCGATCTAAAGAGCGATATGATGTTAAAGCGCGACCGTTAAATGCTAAAATCGGGGATAAGGTAGTAGTTTGCAAGGACGCTCGACAAAATAAATTCAATAAGCATAGAACAGGAATCTACACGGTAGTCGGACTTACCGAAAATCACAATCTCGTTCTCGAAACGGAAAATGGGACGCGATTTATAAAACATGCCGATAAATTGACATTTATTCATTGCTAGACTGACTATTGATCCTTAAAGATTAATGACCGGTCTACAATGAAACGAAAAGAATTTAACTGAGATTTCCTGAATCTCAGAGAAATTCTGGGGTGGTGCTCAAACCATAAAACAAAACAAAAACTTTTGGTTTCCTGATTATTTAACCAGTCTGAATCATTGGACAGACGTTAAACTCTGCCTGAATGATAAGGTGTGAAGTGGACATTAAGGCCTGCACTGGCCTAATCAACACTTAATGAAAGGGAAACCTTAATAACACATACTATGTACTAATATTAGTAATTAATTTCAGGATTCAAATGATGTATCGGCTGTTACTGGGGACTATCCTAACGCTCTTAGCAGCGACTCACACACAAAACGGAGTCAGCTTCTACAATGATCCATTCGAGACCAGCAGTGGATTATACTACGAGCGGATAGGCCGCCAGCACGCCAAACTTCTGTCTGGAGGGTGACGACATTCCTGGACATACATCGGTACACGACATTCATGACCAATTTTACCATAACTAACCATACTAAAGCTAACCATACCAAAGTCTCATATTTATGAGACTTTGCAACATCAGCAATAGGCCTTACCAACTCCGTCAGCAACTTCGTCACCCTCCCAGACGATTCCAACGATGACCACTCCGCTCGAGACGATCACTGTGGACGATGTGACTAGTGTTAATAGTGTAATGACCAATTGCAAATGAAGAAGATCTAAAAGTGAAACCTGTTTTTGATGACATAGAGTCCCCGGTATATTTAAAAAGTAACATGATATAAAAAACATTTTTAAAGGACATTAATTATAGAATAAGAAATACTATGTAACCCAAAAATAGACTCAGGTCTCATTGTAAAATACACATAAAATTAAATAAGACAATTTCATGCAAAAGACGTGTAATTTTTACAAAAAAATTCCAGTTTCATACTTCTAGACCTGGTATTAACTGTTCAATACCAACCAATATTGTATCTTCATAAAATATTAGCAAACAATATTATATTTTTGCAAATGTAAATGTTCAAAATCAAACAAGGACAAACCAAAGGCCACCCCCTTTAAAGAACTCTCGCTTTGACATCCAACATAATTTATGTATCCGCATCGACTAAATCTCTTGACACTTGTTGACCTCAATTTTCCCAAAATACAAAACCTAATTAGTAAACACCCTTCAAGAATTTATGATTATATTGTACGAATTTTTGAAGAAAACACATTTATAAATTTCAATAGCTATAAATATTAAAAACGCAATTTGTAATGGAGAGCTCATGTAAAGTCATAAATCTAATTCTACTAACTATAATATCATCGTTTAAGGAAACGGTCAACCCCTCTAAATTATATTCACTAATTTATGTGTTCGGACCAGTCAGTGTCCACTATAAAACTCATAATTGTCACCGTTTTAAATCTCAAACATCCGCAATCTATAAGAGAACCTATGTACCATGCGTACCCATACTTCTGATACATCAACCAATAGTGATCTTCGACCTTATTAATTTAATTTATGACTCTAATATTAAAATGCATTTAGGGGAACTTGTGTTTCTATGACACTAATGCTATAATATATTATAAAATTCGTTCGGAAACATTAATTATATCGAAGGACTTCCAAGGAAAAACAATAATTTATTTACTCCGCGAATTTGCACGTGTGCCCTTCAATGCTTAGCTGCCATTTTGGAATTAGAAGATTTATTACCAAACCCCTTTAAAATCGGAGGATTTGGACCAGGATCTTCAGTCAGTCTGCTTTAGAGTCCTCAAAGAGTTATGTCGTAATCTAAAACTTATCTTCAAGTATTAAACTCTGTGCAGAAAAATACCCCATTTTACAAAACCCGTCGTCAAGTTCATACATCTTTAAGTTAACAGACCTAAACTGGGACCTACCCCGGCGTCCAGTTTCAACGACACCGACCCCAGAGTCTAGTTTCAACGACACCAATCCCTGACAAATTTGGGTAAGCAGGTTTCATATTTCTTTCCTTCATGCCTATGATCTAATCTGAGGAAGGAGCGAGAAACTATGAAATTATGAGCTTTCGAGTGAATTTATTATAAATACGATACTTTCAAAAAGTGTATTTATTTTGACATACGAAAGTGGGACTTCGCACGAAAAAATGAAAACGACATTTCCTTTGAAAAATTATTAAAAAAAGGAAATAATGTATAATAAAAAATGAAAAAATACATTCATACTTGAAGCTTCAAACTACCAACAGATGGCTGGGGTCGATTTTACCCAGTATGACCGAATAGGATTAAAACAAAAACTACTTATTCTTCAAAAAAATTGTAAAGGGAAAATTTGTAGATATTTTTAAGGCAAATAATTATGTTCTTCTAATTTTCTCTGTATCACGCGTTATTTGGCTCAAAATTTAAACTTACAATTTTTCAAGAAAATTCAAAAAGTTGTTATACCAGTCTTGTAGGGCGTTCAAAAAGGAACATTTTTCATCACTTAACTTTTTTACATAGCGCGCGTTATTTAGCTTAAAATTTTAATTTTCTTTCTATTTTTTTGAATTTTCGAAATGTTATAAGTCCGACAATTTTTCATTTATCGCAAAAAGTCATGATGATGAACAATACTCGTAAACAGAATTTCTAAATTTAAACAAAAATTAATTTAAAAATTTGCAAAATGATACAAATTTTTTAATTTTTGTCCAAAATGTCTGGTTAACTAACTCGACCTTTATTTTAGGACACTGAAAGAGTATACCAAAGGCCAATCCAATCGGTCAATTATTGCGAAAGTTATCGTGTTCACAAATTATGCCCCACTGTAACAGCACCCATTTTTGGGAATTTTTTTTTAGTTGAAGGAAAGGTAGTAAGAAAAAACGCTTTCAGAATATATTTGGGCATGTATTAAAGTATCCAGGGAAATTATGTCATTAACAAATATGTCAAAATGGCGGCACTGGAGCCATTCTCCTTCAGCGTGTTTTTTTGCGGCACGCAGTAGAACTGCTGCAAATTTGAAGCTGGAGCAAAAAAAAATTTTTTTCCTTAATCTACATAAGTATAGCTAGAAAAACACGTACGGAATTTTAAAAATATTGTTTTTTGTAAAATTGGCAAGTGTTTATTGAAAAAAGTCATTTTTTGACAAAAAAAGAGCAGTTATTTGTTTATAAAAATTGTTTAAATTAACTTATCGAAAAATACGTAAGTGTTTCTCTTCAAAATGTTGTTTTAAATATGTGGTTAAAATTTGAAAAGAAAATATTGAAAATTGTTCAAGTTATGCTGCGTGCCGTTTTGAAAAAACGTGTTTCAAGAAAAACGCGTTTAAAGTTTTGATTTCTTTACGGTAGCTGTGAGAGACGCCCGACACGCCTCTGGAAAAACGCGAAATTAAACGGAAAAAATTTTTTTTCATGTATGAAACCTTTTGCCCCCCATATTCTAGAAGGTTTAAACTTAATTTTAAGCCAATAAAAAAAATCGATTTTTTGAAATTTCTACAGTGGTGTTACCCCTTAAAAATACAGATAGACTCACAGACAGACAGTTAGACTCATTGGTAAAAACATGTTTTTCGGTTTCAAGGGGTCACAAAACGTGGACATTTGACAAAAACGGAGGGTGGGGGTCAAATTTGACACAAATCTAATACATTCTCTGATGATAATGTAAAAATTTATATTCGTATGCGTGAAACTTGTATGTATGAAATTGTATGGAATTTTATGAGATTTCTAATGATTTTAAGTGATTTTCCGATATATTTCTGATCTTTAAAAGATTTTGTGAAAATTTAAAAGATTTCATGGTATTTGGTGAGATTTCCAATACTTTTATTGGATTTTTCAGATATAAAGAGATTTTAAATGTTACCTTAAAATTTCAAGAATTTTATGGAAATTTTAAGAGATTTTAAAGTTTGTCAGAGAATTTTATGGAGAGATTCTAAATTATTTTTACCTTTTTTGAAAGATTTAGTAGAATTTAAAAGGATTTCAAAGGCTGTACATTTTTAAAGGGCTTTCAAGAAATTTTCTGATTTTTAAAAGATATAGTGGAATTTTTATGGATTTGATAGACTTTTTTGAGATTTCTAATAATTTTAAAGGATTTCAAGAGATTAATGATTTTGAAGGTTTTTGTTAATTTTTAAGGATTATCAAGAGGTTTACACGAATTTCAAGTAGTTTTAACGAATTTTAAGGAATTTGGAAGGCTTTCGTGAAATTTTAAGGGACGAGAGCAAACAAACACGAGCGATTTTGTTTTTTTTCCTACAACCTCAAGACATTTAAAGCCAATCAGGTTTACAACAACAAAGCATGAGTGCACACAGACCAGAAATGAGCCTGAGATGCCTTATGGGTTATTTGCAATTTATCCAGTTCAGGGCCACATTAGAACTAGAAAAAACTAGCCAGAATGCCATCAGGATCCCTTAAAAATTTCTGCCCTGGTACGAATAAATAATTTTGGGTTACATTTTATACATTCACATAATATTCAGATATATTTATGGAGCATGAAAGCAAAGGAAAATAATTGAACTGTCGTGTTTTATACTTTTGTAATCTCACAAGTGAATTGAACTAGCATATTTCTTGCGAAAAGAAAATAAACTCGATAGTAAAGTGGAAATAGAGCGCTGCCTTTCTAGAGCCGTAAAATCACTTCGAATAAGCAATTATTGTCCTGCCGTAAATGGCTGAGCCTCCATTTCAACAGATTTTTCCGGAAAGCCTGAAGTTGCTTGCCATGGCGTCTCAAATGTAATGGATAAGACCGGTAACTCCGTGGGGCAGCAATAAACACCATCGAACACCCGCCGGGAAAGTGTTTTTATTAGGTAGAATGGACTCTCACATTTCTTTATGTTTAAGAAAAATTCATCAGATCGTTCGCTGTTCAATATTTTGAATATTAACATCAACATCAATTTACACATCGTATAACTTATTGAATAAGATATTCTACAATAAAGATATATTTAGTCAAACACTTAGCGAATTCAGCACATTGTTAAAAGTGCTTTATTAAATGAATAATGTAACTATGTTGAATCAAACGACAATCTCTGTACCATAACTCACTGTTATGAAATTTTGTTTTTGTTAAGTTAAACTTTCAAGTGATTTAAAAAGATTTCAAGAATTTTGGGTAATTTCATAGAATTTTAAAAGGTTTAAAAAAAATTGCAGTAAATTCATAAAATTTAAAAAGTCCCAAAGAATTTAAAAGAATTCTAGTAAATAAGAAAATTAACAATATTTAATAGAATTTCATTGGATTCAAAAGATCTAAAAAGATTTTAAAAGGATTCAAAAGGATTTAAAGCAGTTCATATTTTACA
Organism: Synergus itoensis; assembly: GCA_904066005.1. Classification (NCBI taxonomy): domain Eukaryota; kingdom Metazoa; phylum Arthropoda; class Insecta; order Hymenoptera; family Cynipidae; genus Synergus; species Synergus itoensis. The sequence continues at coordinate 52,419 of CAJFCP010024875.1, read as the reverse complement.
GGCATTTAAAAGTTTTCAACAGTTTTTGGAAATATGTCAAATTATTTTTTGACGCAATTTTAGAAGATTTCGAGGATTAAAAAAAATTTTAATTGCGAAAGTTAAAATAATTTTCAGGAATTTCAAGTGATTTAAATAAATTTCACTGGATTGGAAAAATTTTTTAGAGGGTTTTAAGTGAATTTAAAAGATGTCAAAAAATTTAAACAGAATTTAAAAATTTTAAGTAATTTTTAGTTGAGTTCAGTTTAATTTATTTACGGCTTACGCCTTTTGTACATTTGATAACAGATTATTGTTATCTACGATGTTTATCTTAACAAAAGAAAAATTTTATTTCGAAGAGTGTCGTTTGGTTCAACATAGTGACATTGTTTCTTTAATAAAGCACATTTAACAATGTGGTAAATTCACTAAGAGTTTGACTAAATATATCTATATCGTAGGATATCTTGTTCAATAAGTTATACGATCTGTAAATTGGGGGCGCATGAAAATGCCCCAAATTCTGTTTTTCCTAAAATTTATTTTACATAAACTCACTTCACCTAATCATCATTTGCTATAATTTTTATGTTTCCTAATTTCAATATTACATAATTTTTATTTTTTCGAATTATTATTTTCCATAATTTTTATTTTGCCTAAAACTTATTTACCCTAATTTTTATTTTGCTGAATTTTTATTTAACATAATTTTTATTTTTTCGAAATATTTGCCTTAATTTTTATTATTCATAATTTTCATTTTCCATAATGTTCAATGTTCCTAATCGGTATTTTACATAATTTTTCATTTTCCTAATTTTTATTTTCCATAATTTTTATTTTTCCGGAAATCTATTTGATTTTTATTACCCCTAATGTTCCTAATTGCTGTTTGACAGAATTTTTCATTTTCCTAATTTTTGTTTTTCATAATTTTTATTTTTCCAAAAATCTACTTGCCCTAATTTTTATTATTCATAATTATCATTTTTCAAAATTTTTAATTTTCCTAATCGCTGTTTGTCATAATCTACAAGCAACATAAATTCCAATCTTCATAAACGGATATCTGGTCAAATTTCAGGTCTTTGTTTCCCATCTATGTCCAGTTAAAATGGTAGGTAATGTAGGTAAAAATGGCGCTGATAAATATTTATTTTTAGTACTTAATGTATTGAATGAAAATAGCGCGAAATTTAAATAAGGTGATTATTATCATTCTCGGGCAAAAGAACTGTACGAATGAATAATAAATTCATATTAGTTATATTAGTTATAATAATTCGGAAAAATAAACATTATGTAATATTGAAATTAGGAAATATAAAAATTATAGCAAATGATGATTAGGAGAAATGAGTTTATGTAAAATAAATGTTATGAAAAACAGAATTTGGGGCATTTTTTAAATTGTTGTTAAAGTGGGCAAAATAGTTCACCGTCTGGCCTAAGAGTTCTAGTTGGTATCTTGAATGGGATTTGTTGCAGTAATTGTGGGCAATCTATTGTGTTATTTAGTATTCTTTATAGAAATATAAATCTTACTTGAAATCTTCTGCATTCTAGTGATTCTAAATTAATCATCTCTGATACAGTGCTAAGGTAGCCAGTTTCTTTCGCAACTCTCAACTTAAATGCTAACACCCTTAGGAATCGAGTCCGTATTGATTAGATTTTATACTTGTACACAGTTTGATACGAAGCTTATACTACAGATGCATATTCCAAAATTAGTCGCACGGATAAAACTGGAGGGTCAAAGTTGGAGACGGTGCTCTCAATCGGAGCGCCACCCTACCGAAAATCTAGACGAGTTCTAGACAAGGATTGTCTAGCACGTT
>CAJFCP010024875.1:20984-39514 GCA_904066005.1 Synergus itoensis | reverse complement strand
TTAATACATACATACATACATACATACATACATACATACATACATACATACATACATACATACATACATACATACATACATACATACATACATACATACATACATACATACATACATACATACATACATACATACATACATATATCCGCACAATTTTTCAGGACATCATATTAGATATATTGCCCTTGAAATATGTTCAAAAAAACCCTTTTTTTGGAAACTGGATTTTGACACTACTACAAATCTTCCTCTATGATGAAGGAAAATTACTTAAAATTCCATGAAAAATTTCAAATCTCTTAAAATCTTAAAGTTTTACAATATGCTTTAAAATTTGTAAAAAATATCTTGGATACCTTTTAAAGGCCGTAGCCGGATAAGCATGATTGAACTGCCCCCGGATGGATTTGGTTCATATTTAGGGGGCAAGTTCCTCTCAATATGAAACCAATTGACCCCAAGTGCCAAGTTAAAAAAAAATTTTTACAAAAGTTATAAACAAATTTTGAAAAATTAAAAAAATCAAATTTCTCAAAATTGACTCAACCGATTTTGATGGTTCAAATATATATTATAGAGGGTACTAGGACAATTAAAAAAAAAATTGACACCCAATTCCTTTCAGGAGAAGGGGGTGAAAAAAATTATTGTAATATTGTAATAATTGTTTTCAACGTTTCTTTTGTTGCAACACCGCTAGTTTTTTTTTCTATAATTTACTTATATCCAAAGTAACAACATATATTTTTTAGGATAAAATCAAAAGGGTACTTCATAGTTAAAAAAAATAAAATGTAATTTTTGACCCTTAATTTGTATGTAATTCTATGGGATTCAGGGGCCAATTTAATTTTTTGTTTAAGACTCAATAAATAAATATCATTTGAGTAATGCACGTTACACTATTACGCTATAAACTTAATCTTCCTCACTGTCTTCCTCTATCACGGGATTCGTACTGTTTTCTGTAAACAGTTTGCTGAGGATTTCAGCAGGTCTTTGTGAAAGAGCAGGCAAATATTCTAAAGGTCCAGGTACAGTCAAGACACATTAGTCAGAAAGTATTTAGACGTTTCATTGATTATTAATCACACAGTGTGGGTGTTGCAGGAATTAAAAGGTATGCTTGTGAGTGCGCCAATGGTCGACGAACAGTTGGCTGCTGTTCCCATATTGCAGCCATTATATATTACTTATCACATGCAAGATACTTGTCGAAAATCGTAAGACCTGCTGAAATCCTCAGCAAACTGTTTACAGAAAACAGTATGAATCCCGTGATAGAGGAAGACAGTCAAGACAGTGAGGAAGATTAAGTTTATAGCGTAATAGTGTAACGTGCATTATTCAAATGATATTTATTTATTGAATCTTAAGCTAAAAATTAAGTTGGCCCCTGAATCCCATAGAATTACATACAAATTAGGGGACAAAAATTACATTTTATTTTTTTTTAACTATGAAGTACCCTTTTGATTTTATCCTAAAAAATATATGTTGTTACTTTGGATAAAAGTAAATTATGGAAAAAAACTGGCGGTGTTGCAACAAAAGAAACATTAAAAAAAAATTATTACAATATTACAATAATTTTTTTCACCCCCTACTCCTGGAAGGAATTGGGTGTCAATTTTTTTTTTGAATTGTCTTAGTACCCTCTATAATATATATTTGAACCATCAAAATCGGTTGAGCCAATTTTGAGAAATTTGATTTTTTTAATTTTTCAAAATTTGTTTATAACTTTTCTAAAAAATTTTTTTTTAACTTGGCACTTGGGGCAAATTGGTTTCATATTGAGAGAAACTTGCCCCCTAAATATAAACCAAATCCATGCGGGGGCAGTTCAACCATGCTTATCCGGCTACGGCCTTTCTAGGAAATTCTTCAAAATTCCTTAAAATTCGTCAAAATCTCTTAAAATTTTACGTAACTGAAAGAAATGAAAAATAACTAAACACTTATAAAGCGGGTAAGAGAAATAAGAACTAAGTAAATTTCTTTCGTGAATTAAACATAAATGAATTAAAGACACAAGGGAAAAATAAATTCCTTCATTCATTACTGAAATATTTTTCATTTCAATAACCTTTAAAAGCTTGATTGAATCAATTCTGAGAGATTTTCCTGTTAATAAGAGAGACCATTTGCTGCTTTTTACAGTAATATAGGAGAACATCATGTTAGCTGGATGGTCTATTTTAATAATACGTCAAACTGATGACGGCCAAGAAGTTTTTAAATATATGTAGTTCTTAGAGTTTACGTAATAGAGTCTACTTGAGGGTCAAATCACACCGGAGGAAATTAAGATTAACACCGAAGTTTGAGTTTCATATTCTTAGATTTTTAAACATAACCACATCTTAAAATAATAATTGATAACGTTATTAAAATCAGTAACATAATTATAATGCATTACACAGTTATACATTTTTATATTCTCATCATGAAATGTATTAGATTTTTGTAAAATTTTTCCCTCCTCCCATTTTTTGTCAAATATCCACGTTTTGTGAACCCCTGAACTCGAATAACATGTTTTTACATTTACAAATGCTATATGTCTATTTAAAAATAGTACTCAAAAAGTTTAACAAATTATCCTTATGACTTGCTGGACTTATAACATTTCAAAAATTGAAAAAAAAATAACGAAAATAAAAATTTGAAGCCAAATAACCCACGATCCTTTTCTAAAAAAGACATGGATTTCAGACAACTTCACATTGCGTTCCTCATTCTGCGTTACCTTTCAGCTAACTTCATACGTAGTGTGCTAACCTTATTGGTCAATTTATATGGCGCGAGAATTTAAATTGTCATTTCAGTTTCTATAGACGAAACACGCGCGCTCAAGCGCGCGCCTAATCTTGTATGAGAAAAAGTTAAGAGAAGAAAAATGTTCCTTTTCAAATACCCTACAAAATTGGCATAACAATTTTTTGAATTTTTTTGAAAAAACAAACATTATTGGTCTTGAAAAGATCTACAAATTCTCCCTTGGTCATTTTTTGATATAATAAATAGTTTTCTTTTTAATCGTGACAAATATTGTTAGAAAGAGCAGAGCGCGAAGCTCATTTAAATGAGGTTTAAATCAAATATCGAGCGCATGAGAGGTGATGGTTAAAATATTTATTAAATTTTGTTTTTCATAAAATCGAGTTTTTCCACTTTCTTTCAGAAACGGTGAAACATATAACTTTTTTGTAACATAATAAAATGTGCGTCATGAAATTTCCTACAAAGCCATATATTTCAAAAATTTAATTTTCCAAATCGAGTTTGAACACAACAGGGACCAACTCGAACGGTCTGAAACGTCTTAAAAAATTTTATGCGTAGTTATGGACTGTTATGGAATCATTAATACTCAATTGATAAAGATATTTAAAGGAAAAAAAGAAAAAAGTTTAAAAATCCAAAACGTGATATGTGTTTCAGCTCTAGTATAGAAAATTATAGTTGAAATTATCTTTTTGCCGAAAAATCAAAATCCCGAATATACACGGTGTCCCATTTTAATCTATCACCCCAGATATCTTCTAAAATACTTTATCTACGTAAAAATGGTTCGGATAAAGGTTGACCAGGACCGAGGGAGACAGAGGACTGTACCATCAATTTTGACCTTGAGGTCAATTTTCAAGGTCAAATGAAGGTCAAGACCCTTTTTTTTTTAATGAGAACCCCTATTTTTGACTGCGGATTTGAAAAGAGCATGAAATTTCACGTCCAAAATGACCCGTTGAAAAATTGTTCGCTCCAAATTCTTCGCTCCAAAATACATTCGTATAGTTTCTTTCTGGTTTTTTCACCAAGACGGCAAAATATCGCTCAAACACGGTTACCGTTGAGTACACGTTTGGCTCTCTTATTATCATAGGACTTACAGAAGAGTGAGAGAGCGGAAAGTATACTCAAAGGTAAACCCTGTGCTCAAGGCGTGATTCCAGGTCGTTTTCCTGAATGCCAATTTCCGAATGACCATTTTCCCGAATGGTCTTTTTCCCAAACCCCCTTTTCTCGAATGGACAAACTCCCGAATAAAGAAATTTTTTACTAAAATATTTCATAAGCAACATAACAATTTTATCACAAACACATAATATTAATGTATATATATATATAAACAATAAATAAAATTATCCAAAAACGACGTTGTGAGCAATAGTTTCAAGATATTCTAGTGGTTCGTCGTACTCTTCGTAATTTTGCACAATATTTCTAATACGTTACTGTACTTCTTGCCATCCTTCACTGATCTTGGTCGTGCGCTGCATTCCCGTGAGGATAGCTTTGTACTGGTTCTATACGTTGGCGGGATAGCGAGGTGGTACAGCCCTGGCTCGCCCTCTCCTTGGCTTACCGATAACATAAAACTCCGCAAAGTAGTCAATTACGGGTTTCAATTGGTCAGGTGCTTCCCGTTTTACGAGGTTAAATATTCTCGACACATCATCTTCCGGTACGAAAGCAAGGACGGATAACATATGCGAATATAATTTTATATCTCGATTTTGAGCATCATTGTATTGTTCTTGTAAATCCGCGGATTGAATATGACGATAAAGGGACTGGCTGAAATGAAAAAAACATCCAGATAGCGGTACGCCTCGGAAAACTTCGTTACAAGCGTTCATGATAGCTAGTTCGAAGTCAGTCATGATTCTTCTTGGCCTACAGTTTCGTATGCCATAGCGATCAGCTATCCTTGGAGGATAGCAGGGCGTATACGAAGGGCAAAGATACAATTTCTCGAGACGCATCAGGATTTCTACGATTCCCTTCAACCAAGTCTAGTATTGTAAAAAGTTATGTAAAAATAGTCGGCAATACCTGCAATGTTGTACATTTATTATAAATATTGTATACATTTACGTTCACTGCTTAATAATTAACTAACTTTGAAAGTTCCGTCTAGATACCACACTTCGCTTTTCGCAAGTAGCTCAAGATTGCGCCTCGTGGCAAACACAAAAACTCGTCCCTCGCGTAGGTCCCCCGCATCATTAGAGCCGTATATTAGAAATTTGTCACCAGTCGCAGTTTTTGTATACCGCTCCGGAATTTCATTCAACTCAATCAGAGTTTTTAGGTTCTGCGGCAAGTCACGTCGTCGAACTCTCCACATTGACTTTTTCAAGTTGAGTCTTTCGGGAAGTTGACTTAAAACTCCCTTTGATAGTCCCTCCAATCTCGTTTAGAGTACACTGCCCATGTAAAAATATTCTACATAATTAATATATAAAAATGATTGTATAAAAAGTAGACATGCGAAAATGATTTATCATACCAAGAAAATTGATTTGAGAGTATATAATTTTGATAGAATCATTTTTATGCAAAAATTAAATGCTCATTTTTACACGGGTGGTCAACAAAATGTAACCTATGTGCTCATGGAATGAGATATCGATGGGTCCTATAAGAAAATACATAACTCATGCTGACAGATAGAAACTACGCAACTCGCAGTGACGAATAGAAAATACGCAACTCGCGGTAGCGGATAGAAACTAAGTAGATTAATTTTGTCGGATTCTTAATCACCATCAGAAACTTTTGGAGCATATTGAAAGCCCTAATAAAGATGCTTCAATTCTTATATGCATTGCTGTAAAGCATATTAATTGGCATTAATAAATGTTAATACCAATTAAACTCTCAAAACGGTCTCCTAAAATATTGGATTTTGAGACTTACTTAGTTTCTATCCGCTACAGCGAGTTGCGTACTTGCTATTCGTCACTGTGAGTTGAGTAGATTCTATTTGTCAGCGCGAGTTACGTACTTTCTTATCGGACCCATCGATACATCATTTCCAGAGTAGTTTTTTGCGCTGAATCCGAATCTGGCCTCTATTTCCCTCCAGCATGTCAGGTTTTCGAGATTTTTTTAATCAACATTTTCTTTGAAAAATCACAAATCATGAGATAAAAGGTTGTAAAAAATTTTTTCAATAAAAATCAATATATGATTTCAATGCATTTTTTAATGCCGAATCCAACGGTGGGCTTGTTTTTTTGATATCTTGTACGGTTGCCGAGATAATCGGAAAAAACTGAGAAAAAACGCGAAAAAAAGTGGTTTTATAAAAAACTAAATAACTTGCTGAAAAAATTTTTTTGAGTGTTCCTGGTGCCATTCTCTTTCTTTTTTAATTACAAAGAAATTAAAAAAAATTCAGGGTTCAGGCTATTACCGTTCAAAAGATACTCCGCAGAGAAGTTGTCTCTTTCTACAGAGTTGCCAGTTTGACGGCTTACACGTACTTGAAGCGAATCATTGTACTGTGTCTAGTATTGTCGGAAAATTATGATAAATCGCTGCTCATGATTAGAAACTTTTCCTCTTGCATGCTCGACGATGTTGAGCATTTATTTCATCAGTCATGAGATTCCAACAGTAGTCCGCTAAAGCGTTCACACTCCACTTACCTTGGTACCTCTTCTCGATTGTAGCGATATCTTGATGAAATCTTTCACCATGTTCATCACTAACTGCTCCCAAATTTTCTGGGATGAAGTCCAAGTGAGAGTGCATCATGTGAATTATTAGCGACATGTTCACCTTCATTTCCTGGAAGTTTTCCAACATCTTATCGATGAAGTATTTGTAGTTTCTGGATTTTGTTTCCTAAGAAATTGTCAATAACAGCTTTCACTGAAATTCATGTTCATTTCTCAAGTTCAGTCAAGCTCTTTTCGAAATCACAGTCCAGCATCAGTTGTCGGAATTGTGGTCCAAAAGAACCCCCTCCCTAATTTTCGCTTCACTAAGCTCAGGGAATTTCATTTTCAAAAAAAGAAAACCTGCTTCTCCGTTCTTATGCAAAGCTTAGATGTAATTTTTCACGATCCCGAGCTTTATATATAATCCTGGTAGAAAGATCTTTTGGGGATCAACCAGTGCTTTTTGAGAAACGTTCATCTTTCCAGGTTCTAACGTCTGTCGCGCTGGCCAAACTTTAACGTTGTAATGTTGGTCTCGTGCTCTGCTGTCCCATTTGCATAGAAAGCAAGAATATTTTGTATAACCACATTGCGATCCTAGGAGGATTCCTGTTACTTTGAAATCACCACAAATAAACAATTTATGTATCTCGTAATCTATTTTGCCAAGTAAAAGTTTCATGACATCATAGCACTCTTTCATATTAGTGGCATGAGCAACGGTTATTGATGGATATTCGTTTCCATTGTGCAAGAGAACAGCTTTCAAACTGTATTTGTTTGAATCAATGAATAAACGTCAATTCTCTGGTTGGTGTTCATGATCAATGGTCTTCATTAGTCCATCTACATCGTCACAATAAATGAGATTCTCTTGACTAGAAAAAAATGGAGTTAAATCTTTCCCTCGATTTCGATAATGAGAGATTTTGACATCATTTTTAAGCAAATTTTTTTCCTTGAGTCTAGAGCCCAAGATTTCAGCCTCATTTTTAGATAAATTTATGTCTCTTATCAAATCATTTAATTTTTTGATCGAATAATTGTGGCAAATTTCTGGTCGGCTCATGTTCCATTGATTGATTTTCATCAGAATAATTAATTTCTTCTGCTTTGCATTTCGTGCAATTAGCCGAGAGATACTCTTTACGGTCATACGCAGCTTTCGTCACGGAAGAAACATTAGGGTAAATTATGGAGTTCTTGCATTTCGATGAGTAGCCTTTAACATCTGTCAAACAGAAATAACAAGTATCAAAATGGTTTAGAGGTTCTCTCCAAGAAGTAGGAAAACTAAAATTGAAGAGATGATTGAAATTTCCTCGATATGCTGACCTCAATGAAATGGCACAAGTCGAGCAGCAACTGTTTGGTATCCAATATTTTTCTCCATTTTCGGGTTTAATCTGAATAAAAATCTCGTAACCTTCTCGCATTGCAGGAGAAATTTTTTGTCTCTGTTTTTGTGGGACAAAACCACCGCAAACGTAGCAAAAGTAATCGGGATGATTTTTGCAACAACACTCTATTTTGCAAGTGTTGCACAGTGAATGTCGAATGAGAGCTCAAAATTAACGCTAATGAATTGGAGTTCAATAGGAACGACTTCTAGTCCTAGAGTATATGTATCATACATGTCACTCCGCAGAGGTCTAGCATCAAATGAAAACAGCACGGAACACGATACGCAGGAGAGCTTAATGCTGTCGAGGTAGAGGTGAGTTGCGCATGCGCCATGTACACTTTCCCCCGACCAATTGTTTGTATCACGTGTATAGCGCCCGTGTGACGACTGCGTGATTAAAACTTGCTTAAGAATTCGAAGCTGTGAATACTGTTAACATTGAGAAAATAAAAAATTTGTGAATATTGTGAAATTTGCAGATATTGAAGATTTTGATGCAATAAAATACTAGACACAGTACAATGATTCGCTTCAAGTACGTGTAAGCCGTCAAACTGGCAACTCTGTAGAAAGAGACAACTTCTATGCGGAGTATCTTTTGAACGGTAATAGCATGAATCCTGAATTTTTTTAAAATTTCTTTGTAATTAAAAAACAAAGAGAATGGCACCAGGAACACTCAAAAAAATTTTTTCAACAAGTTATTTAGTTGTTTATAAAACCACTTTTTTTCGCGTTTTTTCTCAGTTTTTTCCGATTATCTCGGCAACCGTACAAGATATCAAAAAAATAAGCCCACCGTTGGATTCGGCATTAAAAAATGCATTGAAATCATATATTTCTTTTTATTGAAAACATTTTTTACAACCTTTTATCTCATGATTTGTGATTTAAAAAAAAAAAATGTTGATTAAAAAAATCTCGAAAACCTAACGTGCTGATGGGAAATAGAGGCCAGATTAGGATTCAGCGCAAAAAACTACTCTGGAAATGACATATCTCATTCCATGAGCACATAGGTCACATTTTGTTGACCAGTGGTATCTGCGCAGGCGGCTCGTCCGGATGATCTTCGGCACGCCTTTTCATTCTCTGCTTTCGTATTTCGGCTTCCGCTTCTTCTCGATTTGGCGAATGTTCGTGCGGCGAAAGGGAAGGACCTTTGATAATAATTACCAACTCCTGTCCGTTCGTCACTGTTATTGCCCTCGCTTTATACTCTTTAGCTCTCATTCTTTAAAAATTATTCATAATTACACGATTCATGAAACACAACAGCCACACTTATTCGCTTACCTATGACAATCCCAGTACGTATTAGGGTTATCTGCAGTTGGACGTTTCGATCGCAAGTAAATGAAGCCATCCATCGCTAATTTAGTTTCGTTGACAATTTGCGGGCGGTCCGTATTAAATGTATTTCGCGGAATTTATCGCTTGCGCCGATAAACGCAATTCCAAAGCAACAACAACAACAAATCAATATATCATTACCATGGCAACATTCGACAATTGGAAAAAAATTCCTTCGGGAAAAAAGTCATTCGGGAATATAGTAATTCGGGAAAATAGTGCTTCGAGAAAATCGATTCGGGAAAAAGGGGTTCGGGAAAAAGACCATTCGGAAATTGGAATTCGGGAAAACGACCGAAAACGCCTGCTTGACAGCAGTGCGGCGCGCTTACCTGACGCGTTTTCTTGAAACGTGTCATTTTTGAAGTCTGTGGATAGCATAACTCAAAATCTACTGTGCCGATCGTTTTGAAATTTTACACAGTTGTTCTTCACATAATTTCCCAGGTAACGCTGGAACGTTTTTTGTTTTTTTAAATAATTGTTAATTTTACAACAACAAATTAATCGATTTTTTTATCGAAAATCATGTTTTTGGCTTCCAAATGCTACCAAAAATTCAAAAATAAAAAAAAATCGTCCCAGCGTTACCTCAAGAAACATCTCCTTTATAAAAACTATTTTGATTTTTTTGTTTTCGATGATTTTCTCACGAGTTATGATGTCCACCGCAAAACACCTTTTTTCCGAGGCGCCTCCGGAGATTCGCTGTTCCTCGCTCAATTTTTAATATTTTTCAATCTAAATTTACAGGAATATAGTTTAAAAGTTGTATTATAAGTTAGACATTGTCAAATTAAACTAGAAGTACCTGTATCACCAAAAACTAGGGGTACCATTGTGAGCACACATTCTCATCACACTTCGCGCGCTTGCATTCGTTTACCAACCTTTATCGCTGCTATATACTTTTATTTAAATTACTTTAGTTTCAAATGAAGAAGAAAACTCATTTGCTTAAGGTTCTATCGACCTTAAGGAACACATTCTCATCAAAGACATATAATTGTGTTCTTATTGTAACGAGGCGTTACACAGGTGTGCGTGCCGTACGCACACCTTTTCATTTAAACTCTCTCATACCGAATATTGCGTAACCATCGTCCCAACTCTCGCATTCTAGCGCCCATCCCCTCTCCAGTCCGTTTGTCTGTCTGTCAGTCATTACAGGCAGATTCATTAAAACCGCCCGCACATCGAAGATTCTTCAGTCTAGCTGGGCGAGACCCACCGAGCTGATCGGTGAGCTCTCGCCTGGTGAAAACTCATGCTTCTTTCCCTATTAACAAGCGCACCTGTGGTAGGCAAAGTACCGGCAAATCGCAAGGCTTAGGCGCACCTATCCTTGTCATTTGCGAAATCTTCTCTCTCACGTTCATTCTCTCGCTCTTTTCTAATCTATCTTTCTCACTTTCTCTAAAGGGAATTGTCAACGATCAGGCGCATCTGACGTTGCCAATTCAAAGCCGGAGAAATTGCAATTCACAGGCGCATCTGTAATTGTAATTTCGCGCATCTATTTTATTTTCTAAAAATTATTCGAAAGGTGTATGATCTCTGCAATCCATAGGCGCATTTATGATTGTAGAAATCTAAAATCAAAGATTAATAAATAGGCGCATCTAATATTAATATTTGACACCTTAGAATAATGTTTTTCTCAGCGAAGATTTTCCATAATCAATAGGCGCACTTATGGTTATGAAAAGTCGAAGAATTAAATGCCAATGAATAGGGGCTTCTATCATTGTCATTTACCGCTCTTTCTTGTCTCTCTTTCTATTTTCTTTTCACCGCTATTTCCAAGGAACCGATTATTTCATACCAAATCTCAAATCCTTATTCGTATCAGAATAAACGACAAAAGTAAAGAGGATTAAATTTACGCTTAACAGGTGCTACTGTGAGTGACTAATTGAGCCGATAGATAACATTGAATAGGCGCACCTATAAATGATATCTACAATTTACTGAGAATTACACAATCGATCCCTACAATTTATCTTCCTATTAGTCCACTCTTCTTTCCGCCGTACCGTAAATTTCGTAGAAGTGGGGACCAAGACGTCGATAAAATTGTAATCCGCTATTTCGTTTGTGTATCTTATGTACATTTTTTCGAATTCCGTTGTCTCAAATTGTTGATACGCCGTAAATTATGATTTCAGGATGAATAAAGAGATTCCAAAGACTTTTCCGCCTCCGTTCACACATTCACGTTTACACGTAATATCTCAACACCGAGACACACACTCCTAACAATTTGATTAACTAATAAATTCACACTCAAATTATAAACATATATATTTTCTTGCTAAAAATACATTTACACAACGTACACTCACCATCATTCAAGCTTTCATTCATATCCATTTAGACTATAAATTAGAATTGTATACTATAGGTTAAATAAAAGCATTTTATATTTTTGTTAACTAAATTTCAGGTCTATTTATTCGTCTTTAAAATACATATAAACCCTGGTAGACTGAAGCGTCCGGTGAGACGAATAGTAGGAGAAAAATAGACCGTTACATTATAATTTTCTCTTTATCACGCGTTATTTGGCTCAAAATTTGAATTTTCGATTTTTCAAGAAAATTCAAAAAATTGTTACGTCAGTCCTGTAGGGCGTTCAAAAAGATATATTTTTCATCCTTAGACTCTTTTTCATATCGTACGTTATTTGGCTTTAAATTAATGTTTTTTTTTTTAATTTCCAAAATGCTCTAACTTTTTTAATTTTCATCAAAAATGGCTGGCCAACGAACTCGGCCTTCATTTTAGGACACTAAAAGAGTATACCAAAGGCTAATCCAATCGGTAAATTCCTTCAAAAGTTATCGTGAACGAAAAATAAAAATCTACAGACGGACACACACACACACACACACACACACACACGCACGCACACGCACACGCACACTGGTAAAACCATGTTTTTCGGGTTCAGGGGGTCACAAAACGTGAAGATTTAACAAAAAATGGGGGGGGTCAAATTTTACACAAATATAATACATTCTCTCTGATGAGAATGTAAAAATTACTAAGAACATGCATTTTTTCACCGAATTAACCTACCCCCACCCCTTAAGCCAAATAGTCAGGACAAATACCCTCAAAGCCAAATTAAAGAAAAATGGTTCCACTAAGTGAAAAGTAGTGCGTAATATTATCGTAGACTGATTGACGCAATGTGTAGATTGCGTTTATAGTACACATTTGGTGTATGTAGTATTTACGTGTATGGTGTACGTAAAAGCACACAAAAAAGATCGAAAATATAAGATGTAAACTAATATCTTTGCGAAAGCGTATCTATCATTTCAAATAATGTTCATTTGAGAGCATCATGAGTTAATAGTACATTGTGTTCGGCGAAGCCGAGAGCCACGCCTCCCGGCTTCGCCGAACACATAGTAATTTACGCGACGAAATTTTGATTTCTCGCGTCATTCATGGGAAACAACGAGCAGAGAGGGACGGGTGGATATTCTGCATTGGTACGAGAGAGTAAGTGCACTTGTTACGAGAAAGAAAGTGGGAGAGAGAGAGAGCGCGTGAATAGATTCTGTTCTACTACCCTTTCTGACAAACTTGACTCGTCGAAAGTTGCCCACTGCGCATGACGACGCGTACGGCAAACGAATTTTTCCCCGATATGCTATGCAGAACCACCCACCACAAGCGTTTTTACCCGATATGCCAATGTATCACGCGCTTCCCAGAATGGTGCGAGAAACGGAATTTCGTCGCCTAAAATTAAGAAGACCCCTCGTTTCAATGGAGCAGCATACTTTTGTAGGGGCAAATAAAATATTTTTTTTTAACTATGAACTAAAATTGGGATCATTCTCGCAAAAATATATGATGTTACTGAGAGTATAAGTGTATTATTGACAAAAAGAGAAAAACATTTTTGAATACTTGAAACATTTTTTTTGGTTCTTTTCTAATTGTTAGAATTGGCTCTCGATTTTTTTAGAACCGCTGTGATATATTGTATAATATACACTAAGAGAAATCTCAATAGTTAGGTTGATTAATGCGTCACAACTATACATTTTTAGTAAACACGAACAAAAATTTTGTTAGACTGACTAAAACGAATAGTAGTTCTAACTAACAAGGAACCCTAGGTAGGTGTCCCTCTCCGATTTTGTTCGTTCTTATATGTATATGTTATAGTATTCGAAAAACTAAGCGACACGTATTTTTTCCTACGTGCCCAAAATGGTTTTTAGGGGGTAAAAATTACCCTCGAAAAGTGTGGTACTAAATACCCATTTAATTGTTTCACATATAATAACAGAATTTTTCACAATCAAACCTACTCGAAAAATATCCTCATTATAAATGATGAAATATGTGATTTTGTCAATTTGACCAAAAGATTTTTGGGGGTAAACTACTCCACAATAATTTTTAATCATACAAAAAATTTCCAAACAGACATAATTTCAACCCGAAAAATCTGGAAAAAATATATGTTGCACGCGATGATAAAATAAAGTTTACGTACTTTTGCATTTTCCCAAAAAATTACTTTATAAGGGGTAACCACCTTTAAGTGCATTTTGTTATATTTCTACAAAATAAAGTAAATTTCGCGTACAAAAACAAGCAGAAAAAATTCCTTCACAAAGAGGGTTGAAAAATATAAAATTCTCAATTTAGTCAAAACACTTTATGGGGGTAAACTACCCCAAAAGAAGTTACGATTACAAAGGCCAACACATTTTCACACCCACAGACCGGACGTGGTGTATCCGAAGGAATTTGATGCGCTGAATCCGAATCTAAACTCAGAATTGCTCCATCACCCTAGGTTTCCGAGATATCCTAACCTAAAAGTACAAAAAACACGTTTTCTTGCTATGTTTGAGCTTCTCTCACATCGAGAATTTTTATTCTATTGCAAATGTGGGCACGGCATCAGAAAGCTAAAATCTTCTACATTAAAAACCACTACCCACTTTTTTTAAACGGATTTTTACAAGCTGAGACATCGTTGTTTGAATTTTAGAAAATTCAAGTTTCAGATGATACTGAAATACATGTGAAAAAATATCTGCGAGGTTTATCAATAAACTATCACTTGATCTGCTACGTGTAAAGTCTATTTTATCATGTGAAACGTCCAGATGGCACTTTACACGTGCAGCATTCAAAAATTCAAAATGGCGGATATAGTTAGCGTCAAATTATAAACAGAAAGCTATCAAATACCGCATAACAAAATATAAAACATGGATCGAATTCACATTTAATGTGTGCTAAATCTGAAAAATCTTAAAGATAGCTTTGGCAGAAAATGAGAGACTGGATTCTGTAACCATCACGCATAAAATTCGCCTGGCCGCTTCAGACCTCCCGAGTTGGCCCCTGATGTCTTTAAAATCGATATCGAAAATAAAATTTTTTAAATATATGGCTTTGTAGGAAATTTCGTGGCGCATCTTTTATCCCCTTACAAAAAAGTTGTATTTCTTACTGCTTCTAAAAGAAAGTGGAAAAACCCAATTTTTTGAAAAATTAAATTTAATACTTATTTTCACTTCTACTCGCTCCAAAAGACGGAGTTTTTATTATTTTTAAATGAAAATTGGAGGAGTTATGCTTCAAAGTGTTTTGAAGATCATGTGCTCTTTTAAATTTTTCCGATTTATTATGAAAAAAAGTTATTAATTTTTTTCCCATGCAGTATCAAAATAACGTTACGCAACTTTGAAACGCTTCGTTTATCGAGGGAATTTTGAGTAAGCCCAAACTTGCAGTGGAAGAAATGTTCATTAGGGCATAATGAAGTTTTATGAAAAGTTTTACTTCTATTGAATCAATCGTTAAAGAAATGTGAGCATTCAAACAGCGAGTCAAATATAAACAGAGCGCGTGAGAGGTGAGAATACTTCGGCGCCCCGACCTATCGTTCTACGTTGCAGCTTCTAGATCCTCTAGGATGTAATATTTATATACAATATTTTAATGTGTGAGAATATGTGAGTTAGATACATAATGTTATTAAGAACGAGTTATTTTCAGTTATTCAGTTTAAAGATTATCCAGGAAAGCATCACACGTCTCTCTTCTCGTAAAATTTAGAGAATATTGAATTTGATACAAAGCAAATATAACAGTAAGTAGTGAAAGTTAATAACTTGAAACAGTAAATGTCACTGATTTTGACAAAATCTCCAACTGGAGCTAGAAAAAGAACCATAAATGAAGAAAATTGGGCTAAAAATATAAGCAAAGCAAAAAGAAACAAGGTGTTTATATCTACTTCCTTTGAAAAGATTAAAATTATAATACTTATGAAATTGAGTACAAAATCTTTTAATGAAAAAAATAAGCTATTGATTATGGAGATTAAATTAAAATAACATTTAAAATTTTAGTAATTTTGTGCTTTAAGTTATATATACATCGAAAGCGTCCTGAAAGAATTCTGTTTAAATAAATATTTTCTTAAAAATGTTTATCCTATCTATAAACTTTTACACAGTGGTGTGAATCTTAGATTGCGCTCATTTTTATATTTGTAGGGTGAACAATATGTATCTATGTCTGGAAAGCCTGTTAAATCAAAAGAATTTTAGCCTGCGGAATTTTTCTGTAAGAAAAAAAAATGTTTTGAAAAGATTGGAATTGCAGACCAAAAAAAATTGCACTCAAATTTCTGGGGACTGGCAGATTATCACAAGCGAAATATCCTTTTAGCTAGTTTCATGAAGATTAAGAATCCTTTGTCTATAAAATTTGATGTTCGTAAACTTATGTTGGCACTTTGGAATTTTTATTTTTGTTTAAGCGATCAAAAGAACAAACCTGTCTGCAAAAGTTTTCTTTGTGAAGTCTTATACTTAGGAGACAATAGATTAAGGACCGTTAAAAAAAAATGTTATAAAAGAGTAGTTTAAATGATGAGAGAGGAAATCGTGATAGGAATTGTTCGAAATTAACAGATGAGATGAAAGAGATGATTAAGTTACACTGTTACAATAAGCCACACCGAAAGGCACATTATAGCGGTTCTTCTTTATATTATTTTGAAAATTCTGCGTTAGATTTGAAAACCATGTTACTGAATACTATGTAAGTGTAACAGAATCTGATAGGTGTCCTTTATAAGAATCGAATTATTTTAAGTATTTTAATCATAACTTACCCTTAACATTCAAGAGGCCTCACACTGATACATATGTGTGATATTTGCGAATTAGGGATTATTAATAATAATTCAGAGTCCCTCGAATTAATTCAACATAAAATGTATGCAGAGCAGTATTTGACTTTTAAAAAAAGATTACTCTGCGAAGAAAATGCATTATGTTTTGGATTTGATTATGCGCAAATTTTAATGTTACCAAAACTTCCTGTTTCTAATCAGTTTTATAAAAGGAAAATATGGTTGTATCTTTTTAATGTACATATCCATAATACCGAAAGGAGATACATGTTTCCATACCTTGAAGGATATGCAAAAAAAGGGGCAAACACTATTTGCAGTTCTGTTGATTATGTCATCAAAGCTGAATTCGACAAATCACGGCATTCAAAAATAATTCTTTTTTCGGATGCTGCAGGCGGTCAAAATCTAAACTATACGGTATTTACTTACTTGTTTTTGCTTACAATTAAATTAAATATTGAAATTTGGCACGTTTTTCCTATTCGAGGACATTCATACTACCAGTGTGACAGAAATTTTGGTCTTTATGCTGAAAAATTGAAAAAAATGGAGCGCGTAGAAACAGCAAATAAGCACTTTGAGATGATAAAAAATCCGCGAAATCCCCCATTTATTTTTATTGAGAATGTTAAAGATATTTTGCAAGATTATGATAAAGTTTTTAAGGGTCACATGCAAAAACCGAAGGGGATGAACATCTCTGAAGCTCGCGTAATAAATTATTATACAACAAAAGTGGAAGTATGTGATAATTATTTAGAAGAAAATGTGCAAACCTTTCATCTCAATTCAGAGATTAAATTAGAAGAGCTTGAAAGAGTTTCTTCCCCTGAAGTTGGCATCACAGCGGCAAAAGTCAAAGATGCAAAAGCTTTAATGCCGTATCTGAGCGAAGAAGGGTAGACTTTTTTCAAAGATTATTTTGCGCATATTGGAATTAAGAAGGCTAAAAAACTGGTTCCTTTCAATAAAAAAGATTTTTCGTCGGACGACGAGTACGAATCTGACGATGATTAGATTATTGAGGGGTAAAAACCAGATTCTTTACTTCATTATAATCATGTACAATGCAATTTCATATAATTCAAGCAATAAATCCTCTTTTTAAACCAAAGATCTAACGTATGTGTTGTAAGATATATTTTTCTCTATGTTTGTAATCGCTCTGTAAATATGTTTATGTAATATAAGATGTAAATGTTTAATGATTTCACCTCAATAAAAATATTTATAGTACTTGTTGTTTAATATTAAAATTTTTATGTAAGAGTCCAAAAAAATAAATTAATTAAAATGACGCTTAGGATTCAAAAATTCAATGTTCTCTAAATTTTAAGAGACGTGTGATGCTTTTCTAGCTAATCTTTAAAATGAATAGATTAAGGCTCATGTAGGGTAATAATGTAGGTAATCTATGTAACCTAGTTTACTCACTAGAAAAAATTGATTACAAATGCTGGTTTACCGAAAAGATATCGGGGGACAATTTTTTTTCCTCCAGGAAAATAAAATATGGGCAATGTCCGAAATTGATGAATCATTCAAAGTACTGTAAAATTTTGCTTTTTCTGGTAATTGAGTTTCCTGAAGCCTCTCCCGTGAGTCAAGGTACTCATAGGGAAGAATACCTTTCCTCGTGAGGAGTTGAACTTTCTTAGGCTCAACACCAGAAAACACTGAGTTTACAATTTTAGACTCAATGAGGTACGATGCTAACTTTTCTAGAGATGATGCCATGAATCTAAACGAGTCTATGAAACGGAATTTTATCTGCGTCCCCTCAACGTATTTCGTGAATGAGATGTATTCCTCCTTGTTTAATGCCAAAACTTTAACTTTTCCATCGAATTGTGTTGCTATGTCGCGAATGATAAAGTGAGCATCGTACCCACTGAGGTTGTGAAACACATCAGATATGGTCCTTGCATCCTGGTAAGCAAGGTTGCAATCTTCATGCGCGGGGCCACGATATTCGCCAGTAAAATGACAGTGGTCTCGAACCTTTTTCATCGGTGGATGTAGCGGTTTCCGACAAATGTGACAGACAGTGGCTTCTACAAAGTCTTCTCTCTGTTGTGCTGTCAACGGTTTCATGGGAATCGGTGAAGTGATTATATTGTCA
>CAJFCP010024875.1:930-10984 GCA_904066005.1 Synergus itoensis | reverse complement strand
TTTTTTGTCGATTTGACCTTCAAATGCCCTTAAATTTGACGTGATGGAGCAAAACGTACTCCGGATTCGGATTCAGCGCGACAAAATACATACGAATATATAGGTCCGGTTCTTGGTACAGACCACTTTTTTTTTTGTGTGCCTGTGAAATCATTTGCACAGAGTTGTAACAGGAGTTGGGAGTTGAGAGTTCGGCTGAAGAGATGATGAGACGATTGTCATTAGGACTTAATAATTGGACTGGAGAACATATTTAATTTTAACCGTCACGTCACGTCGTTTCCAAAGCATGGAAGTGGTAAATGATCCTGCTCTACCTGGTAAAAAGAATATGGTGTTTGTGCGATTGGTTTCTTATCGGTCGGAGTGTGTTTTCGTGTTTCAGCGTGGCGGTTTTTTCCATTATCTGTTTTGTTTGTATTCTTAATTTATCGATATTGGACATAAACGCAATACTTGACGAAGCCATTCATCGAGGCCTACGCATTACGAGATCGACAACTCTGGAATGTTATTAGGAAGCAGATTTCCGTTGATTTTTGATTTGTTTGTGGCTCGACTATCTGCAACATACGAAATCTCAAGATACTCGTCTTCCTAGCGTCGATTTGGTATCGTATCATTTTTGCTTCGTGCATTTGTCTGATTATTTGATTTCGATGATTTCTTTTGTGTGTTTTACTATGTTTAAATTTTATGCTCAATATTGCATCGCTTGTCTGGTCCGAATTTAATTGATCATTTATAATATTTATCGTCTTATCTCGCATTTCGAATTCCATGTCTTATATTTGCGCATTATTCGAAATATTTATTTTATTATTTGAAATTGTTGTCTAATGTTTTCTTCGGACTATTATTGTATTTCAATTCACCTTGTTGGTGGTCTTTTGTTTTCATTGTATGGATGTGTGAAAAAGTTTATTGATTTTATCGGTTTATCCTGACTATTCATTATATCTGACATTGATTATTTGACGTGTATTTTCTTAATTTCACCCAACCTGCTTTTCAATGAATTATTTTCCATTTAAATTTCAACGTAATTTTATTTCTTTTTTTTAAATCCTTAAATTGAATACTTATTTTTCTATAGATAAATTTTATACTTTAGCTGTCGAGCATACAGCTGTATGTACATACATGTACGCATGTAGCTGATCCCTAAAAAAAGTTGGTTACAAATCGCAAACCGTTTCCAATAACCGTTAAACTGCTAGCCGTTACCGATAACCGTTTAACCGCTAATATCATTTCCGAAAACCGTATATTCCGCGTAATAAGTGTTACGTACCAGCCCTTTGAAAATATTTTGTTTTATTTATTTGATTAAAGATTATAATTTTTCTTAAGCAATTATCCTACTTGCGAGATTAAATCGATAAATATCGCAAGTGAGGATTTCGAAATGAAAGAATATTTTCTTGAGGCCACTGGCAGCGGTAACCCGAGCTGTTAACGTGACACCTCGGTGAAGAAATAAATAAGCAAACCTCGAAGTATGAACTAGATTCCCAAATACTAAACGAACATGAATTATAATTTAAAATCAAAGTTATTTTTATGTTTTATAAATTAGAATAAGGAATGAAAAGGGAATGGATGAAAATAATAAAGCACTCAGCGTTTGCCATTTTCGTATTCACAATATTGACACGAGTCATAGGCATCAGTTTCTACTACTGGAGACGAGCGCCTGTCCTATATAACCAACATAGATGCATGATGGTGGCTCGAAGGCGCGTTATCGGACACTTCACCTCGCACCTCTTTTACCCGACCTTTCCGTCTCATATTCATCCTTCCGCATTTTCTTCCTCGGGACTCTGACCTATACTATAATCAGCTGTTAAAGTAAATTCATAAAGAATGAATTACATTCTATTTAATATAAACTCAATTTAATTTGAGTTGAAAAATAGAATTTGAGGTCACTCTGCAATAATACGAGGGTTGCCTTTTATCTTTTGAGCCTAATAATGAAAAGACAGTAATTTATTATCGAAAATGGCTTTACTGTTTTTCAAAATATTCTCCATGAAACTCAACACACTTTTGTACCGCGATCGTATTTTTTTCATTTCTTTTGATCAATCCACACGAGCCTTTTTTGAGCGATTGTCAAATTATGTGGGGTCCAACGATAAAAAATTTCTTTGACAGCCAAATGTTCATGTAAAATTGAATGTATGCTGGTCCCACTAATGCCTAAGGATGCTTGAATCTCATGATAAGTCACATGACAATCTTGCAGTATCAGTTCACGCACAGCATCAATGTTTTCTAGGACAACGACTGATTTTGGACGACCTTCATGACTTTTATCCCTGAAGAAACTGCGGCTACGATTAAATTCGTTATACCAGCGTATCACAGTGACCAAGGATGGAGCTTCATCGCCAAAAGTCGAAGTAAATTGATCGATGCACTCCTGTCTTGATAATCCACGTCGAAAGTTATAAAAAATCATCGCATGAAAATGTTTACGAGTTAATTCCATTTTATCGCTGAGACAAAACTTTCAAGACATTATAAACAACACAAGTTATGCTCAAATGACAAAACGTTCTGAAGAAGGTTATGGTTAAAAAGGTCAAACTTTCAATTGGAAACGTCAAATGGCGCCTGTAAACACTTAGTATTGCCAAGGCTCAAAATATAAAAAGCAACCCTCGTAATACCTAAGTATATTACAAAATAACTCTCTGCTTGCATCAATTACAATCCAAGAAAGTTCGATTGTACAACGAACAGAAAGACTCAAATATTTGCAAGTTCGCAAAATTCCAATATAGCAATGACTGATCATGGGCTCTTCGCCCCAGATCCATTTGCTGATGGAAGTTGCATTTTTGCAGAGTTGACAAAGTTTCATCATAAGAGTATTAGGACAGAAGTTCTCTCGCCCCGATTTCTTTTTGACACACATTAAACTCCTGACACCTCAAAATTCACCTCCAAATCTACCGATAACACACATCTACGACGGGCATCATAAAAACTAAGCAATTTAGTTGCTCTTGGCAGTCTGACGAACTTCTTGCACGGGCAAAGAAGTCTCCCTTTTTATAATTTAACTTGGAAAATCGGCGCCCGTCTCAGTAGATCCGTTAAAGTTCTGACTCAGATAGTACTTAGAGATTAGCCAGTTTTAGCGAGATAAAACTCAAAGCGACGTGAGTGAGTAAAAGGTTATTTAATTAAATTTTTGCTAAATCGAAACAACTCGGGTTAATTGTTCAGGCCTAGTTCGTGCAGCCTCCCCGTTCGTAAATAAAAACTCGCGGAATAAATCTGCAGGTAATCTAAGAGTCGAAACCTATCGAGTCAATTCTTTAAGGGAGGGACGTAAAACATTTTAAGATTCCGCCCGGTAGAAAGAGAAAATTTCCTTCTCTCGCGATTAACCATTCATAATTTGATGTTACCAATTGGTAACATCTATTTAAATAACATATTATCTATTTATATATACTATCTATTAAAATAACAAACAAACTTTCACTGCATTTTCAAGTGCAGTGAAAGTGTTATCACATTTTGAAAACTTTTTTTCTCTAGAATCATTTTTTAAAACTTAAAAATGCCAGGCGTCTCGTGGATTTACAAACTCCACAAAGAAGAGCTCGAAGAAATCCTTCGAAACTATGGACTCGATCCTTATGGATCAGTAGCGGTACTCCGTCACCGAATGGTCTCTTTCGTGAGAGCCCATCCTCACCTTTTTTCGGATAAACCTGAAGATGCACCCGAGTATAAAGAAGATCTTGACAGGATTAAAGACTTTGAAGGCATGCAGCAGGAAATGGACAAACTTTGCGTAGCCACTTCCTCTCAGTGCTCTCAGATCGAGCCAGAAATTTACCCCCTCCACATCCACTATTTTAGCGAAAAAAAACAATTTTTCAAGTATAATTTGGCAAAATTTTGAAATTATTACTCTTTTTAAGTGTTTTCTTGAATTATATAAATAAAATTTCCCACATTATATATAATAAATTACTTTTTTTTCGATAAATAGTAAATGTAGAGGGGGTAAATTTCTGGCTCGATCTGAGAGCACTGCTTCCTCTCCGAGAAATACCGCTACAGTAAATAGGCCTAATGAGGACATTCCGGTCCAACCTGCAGAAAATAGGAACGTCGAAGAAGACCACACGAACATCGCTAACCAAACCGTTCCACAAAACCGAAGAAGTCGCGAATTTCACGACTTCTGGGATGAACGCGAAGGACTTCAAGCTTCGACAAAAGTAATGGACTAAATAAGGAAATGGAGCTGCTTTTTCGACGGAAAAAACGTATACGGCTTCCTGGGACGACTTCAGGAACTACAGAGAGCGTATGGTTTCACTGACGACCAAATCTTGAGAGGATTTCCGGAATTGTTAAGGGGCGATGCCCAATTATGGTACCGCAATTGCGCTGCGGAATTAACCAGGCTGAGCGAGCTTCAACTGAGCTTGAGAATTGAGACAATTAGACCAACAGATCTACAACCGTCACCAGGGAAGTAACAAACCGATTAGAAATTTTGTCACTTCATTGCTCACGCTCACCAGAAGACGCGGTGGCTTCTCTCCAGACAAAACAATGGAAACATTGTACTTCAATATGAAGCCAGGACTTAGGCTATACATCCGGCATTCTGATGTCAACAGCCCGGATGAACTAATCCGTAGGGTCGAAGAAATCGAAGAAGCACAGTTCCAATAAGCCAAGGAAAACAAGGTTGAGCAGAAAAATGTCTATAGACCGGCTAGACAACAGACTTCCGCCATGTCTCCAGTTTTCAACTTAACAGAAGCCTGCTGGCGTTGTAAACAAACAGGGCACCCTAGACGAAAATGCCCCAATAGATCAATTAAATTCTGCTCTCAATGTGGGAAGGATGATGTCCTTACACGTGATTGCCCTTGCCAGAAGGGAAACGACAATCGGACCGGGCCCAAATAGGCTCAAACCCGGTCAGCTACGTCCCACCAACAGAGGAGCCTAGGATTTTCATCCCAGTTAAAATTGGGGAAATCAAGGTCAAGGCGCTGGTGGATCCCGGATCTGTATGCTCGTATGTCAATAAGAAAACCGCAAAACGTTGTTTGTCACAAGGCTGGATACGGCAAAATAACAACACCATAGCTGTCATGGCAGATGGTACCGAAGCACCACTCGGCGCTTGTCTTTTAGGAATGTTAAAATCTATGGGAAAAACCATTGAGGCGGAGGTATCTATTCTTCCGAATCTAAACCATGAGATACTTTTAGGTATCGATTTATTAAATCTTTTTGGCCTTGATATTCATTTAAATGGAATCAAAGTCCCCTCACCCAACCGTTTTCACCGTAGGGAACTTTATAGCTCCAAAGGACCAATACCGCTGGCCGAACTCAGGCCAAAAGAAAAGATGATCGCAGAAAAATTCATAAAATCTGAATTACAACGCCTAACTTCAGTAAAAGGTTTTACACCTTTAGCCAAACACCAAATACGCCTAGAAGACCCTACTCCGTTGAAACAAAGATACAGATCCAGAAATCCGGCAATTCAGGAAATTATCGACAAAGAAGTCGATGAAATGATTAAAGAGGGCGTCATTCAACCGTCAAATAGCCCATGGAGTTCGCCAATTTTAATCACTCGCCGTAAAGACGGCAGTGCAAGATTTTGCATCGATTTCCGTAGACTTAATCAAGTTTCAAAAAAAGATACATATCCAATTCCGCAAATAAATGCGATCTTAGACAAACTTAGAGGAGCAAAATATTTGTCCTCAATTGATTTAAAAAACGGATATTAGCATGTTCCGCTTACAGAGGACAGCAAACCGCTCACTGCTTTTATTGTGCCCGGAAGAGACCTTTTTGAATTCAACGTCATGCCTTTCGGACTACACACCGCTCCGTCTACTTTCCAGAGACTCTTAGACAGGATTATAACTCCGGATATGGCTTCGAAAGCATGTGCATATTTAGACGATGTCGTCATCTGCACTCAAACTTTCGAAGATCATCTTAAGATGATGAAAAAAAATATTCGATCGTCTTCATGAAGCAAAACTTAAGCCAAATCCAGACAAATGCCACTTTTTCAGATCCAAGCTTAAGTGTCTCGGTCATGTTGTCGACAAAAACCGACCTAGATAAGGTTGCAGCTATCCAATGCCTAACACCGCCTAAAAACGTAAAAGAAGCCCGCAGATTTCTGGGATTCATATCATGGCACCGCCGTTTCATAAAAGATGTAGCTCGGGTTGCAGCACCCCTTCATCAGTTGCTGAAAAAGAAAACTCAATGGCAATGGACCGAACAGCATCAACAAGCTTTCCATGAACTCAAGAGACGACTGACTTCAGCACCAATCCTCGCTTGTCCCGATTGGACAAAAGAATTTGTCCTCCAAACCGACGCAAGCAAGGAAGGACTTGGAACCGTCCTAACTCAGACGGAAGATAACATCGAACGAGTCATTGCATATGCCAGCCGCTCCAACAACAACAAAGCTGAGAGTAACTACTCTGCTACGAATTAGAATGTCTCGCAGTTAAATAGGGCATTTAGAAAATGAGGGATTACCTCGAGGAATACCACTTCACAGTCCTTACTGACCATATTTCTTTAAAATGGCTCAACAAAATCGACAATCCATCTGGTCGATTAGCAAGATGGGCCATGGAACTAAGTCAATGGGACTTTGAAATTAAATACCGTCGAGGAGCCGACAATGTCATTGCAAACACCCTTTCCAGGCAACCCTACGAGACCTGCAACATAAATAAAAAGAAGGACCACCAGGAATGGTACCAGAAGAAATTTTTATCCGTTACAGAGAACCCGTCAGAAAATCCAGAGTATTGCATCCGCAACAACTGTCTTTACCGTCACATCTTGCATACTCTGGACTTCAACGACTACTTCCCAGGAGAACAATGGAAAGTCTGCGTACCTCGCCGGGACCAACAAAGGGTCCTTCGAGAGGTGCATGACGACCCTAAAGCTGGTCATCTGGGAGTTGCAAAAACGCTCGCACGCCTCACCAGGCATCACTATTGGTCCGGAATGCTAAGAGCAGGAGCTCAATATGCTCGAAATTGCGAGAGCTGCCAGAAATTTAAGGCCCAAAATTAGGCCCCAGCTGGTACAATGCACGCGACCAATGTAGAGAAACCGTGGGACATGGTTTCCATAGATCTCGTTGGTCCTCTTCCCAGATCTTCGGCCGGAAATACTTGGCTTTTAGTAATGCAGGATCGATTCACAAAATGGATCGAGATTCGACTCTTAAGAAAGGCAACCGGCTTAGCAATCGCATCGAACATCAAAGACCAAATCTGTCTTCGACACGGATGTCCGAAAGCAATAGTCTCAGATAATGGCCGACAATTCATGAGTCGAGAAGTTAAATTCTCTACAGGAAATGCACATCATCCACCGTCTAACACCGCTATATTCATCGCAGTGCAATCTTGTAGAAAGAGCAAATATAGTGATCAAAACAATGGTCGCTCAAAACATCAGAAAGTCTCAACAGACTTGGGACCATCTTTTACCGGAACTCCAGTTCGCATTTAACACAGCCGTAAGCTCATCTACAGGATTCTTGCCTACATTCTTAAACTACGGCAGAGAATTGCACTCTCCAGGAAGTCTTGCCAACGAAGCTACGCTCCCCACCACCGAGAAGCATCAACACCGATTGGAGAAATTGCAGGCCGCAATCGAACTCGCACGAAGCCAAATTGCACGTAGTTTCCAAAAGCAATAAGGCCACTACAATTTAAGACGAAGAAATTGGGCACCACAAATCGGCGACAAAGTCTTAAAAAAGACACGCCATCTGTCAAATAAAATCGGCGATTTTGATGCGAATTTCCAGCGTAATATTTGACTTACGAGATGGCAAAGGAGTGTATAGTCGGCATATACACGTAAAGGACTTGGTCGGACTCCCCACCATCTGTCGCTTAATCATCAATTAAAAAGCAAAAAAAATTCAGAACCGTTTCTCTTTTATGTATCTCCGTCTATCCACCGTATATTATGTTCAAATTCTCCGTTCCGCATATTTTACCGAAAAAAGAGCAAAATTTCAGGACCGTTTCTTGTATTTCCGCTCCGTAAATTTTGCTCTCAAAAGTAGGGGGGAAGTGTAACGAGAGGTTACACACGTGTGCGTACCGCACGCACACTCTCATTACCGTACGTTACATAATCATCGTCCCCACTCTTACTCTGGACTCTCGCTACCAAGTCTTCCTAGCGCCCTTCCCCACTCCAATCCGTCTGTCTGTCTGTCAGCCATTGCAGGCAGATTCATTAAAACCGCCAGCACAACGAAGATTCGGCAGTCTAGCTGGGCGAAACTCACCGAGTAAATCGAGGTGCTCTCGTCTGATGAAAACTCATGCTTCTTTTCCTACCTATAGGCGCACCTGTGGTAGGCAAAGCACAGGCAAATCGCAAGGCATAGGAGCACCTATTTTTGTCCTTTGCAAAACGTGTCTCTCTCTCTCGTTCTCCCTCTCTTTTCTATCTCTCTTTCTCACTCGCTCTAAAGAGAGTTTTCAACGATCAGGCGCACTTGTAATTGTAATTTTCGCGTATCTTATTTCTATTCTATAATATCACTCAGCTGCCATTTTCCATAATCAATAGGAGCACTTATGGTTATGAAAAGTCCAAAGTCAATGACAATAAATTGGAGCATCTATTATTGCCATTTACCGCCGTTCTTGTCCCTCTCTTTCACCGCTATTTCTTTAGGAACCCATCTTTCACCGAAACTCTAGCTTCTCTTTCCGTCAAGTCAAATTATAAAATAGGGGAAATAATTTACTCTCATCAGGCGCTACTGAGAGAGACAAATTAAACCGACATAGCTAATATTCAATAGATGTTTCTATGAATATTATCAATTATTAATAAACTAGAGATGTGGGCATATCTCTACAATTTTTCATTTTTGTGATGATGCACAGTTTCGCCCACAATCAAGAAGAAATGCTACACTTGATATCGATTTTCCCCAAGAAAATATACTAACTTGAGGGTTACTGTAGTGTTTCAATCGATTTGAACTATTATCCATTCGTTACAATCCCTAAAACCACCTAAAATACTATAAGTCAATGTGGTGATTTATGACTTTACAATTTTTCACGCGCTGTATTTTTCTTATCGAAGTTCTTTGGGGGCTGAAAATTTTTTGCAGTGTTCTTACGTATATTAATATACTAAAAATATATTTTAGATAGGTGTGCCTGCCATGTGGAAATTAAAAAAAATTCCCAAAGTTGTGATGATAAATTATTTAAATTTATCTCAAATTTGCTTATTTCCCCGTAATTTTTTTACCGTTAGGGTTTTGAAAAAAATTAAAAAAACACCGTATTCTACGTGGTCTACTCTATAAAATGGCACCAAACCGAAACATGTGCCGATAATAGATCCAAAGTATGAGCTTTTAGAAAAATAGTATCGGAAAGGAAACTCAAGGGAAAAAATCATTTTTTCGGCTAGCACACTTGTTTATCGATAGCTGGGTGGAATTTTATGTTGGAAAACTGTACTTCCACACTTGTATAATGTGTTGGTAAATCGGTGAATGCGTAAACGAAGTCCGAATGAGTTTTCAATGCAATAAATCTGAGAAGTCAAAATTTGAACAAAAAAAATACAATTTAAAAAGTTCCTTTGATGACATGAAGTTATCCGTAAAAACTCTTTAATAACCCCAAAAATATCTTTGCTTCTTTTAAACTTGTTTTCGTTTCATACCAATCTATTAAGTAAAGTGGTTCTTATTTTTGACATGATTTTGCTCTTCAATGGAATTTGACTGTAAATAGATGAAATGCACTCAATTTTTAATTCAATCTGAAATCGGAGAGCAGGCAAGTTTTATTTTACTTATTTATATCAAACATCCTAAAGTAAAGTTACATAACCTTTTTAATTTATTTTTTTTTCGCTTTCACTTACGTACCGAGCTCGGAAACTGAGTTTCCAAAATTTTTCCTCTCATTTTAAGGCCTAAAAAAGAAGATAAAATCGGTTG
>CAJFCP010024872.1:8921-19079 GCA_904066005.1 Synergus itoensis | reverse complement strand
TCTGGTAATATCTATCTCTTTCTATCTCTTAGCCTGTTTATTCGCAAGAAAATTTTATTCCTTTCTATCCCCAGTTCTATCTCCCTTGCTGATAGACTAGAATAGACAAAAAATAGGAAGGAATATAGATGTAGCGATTGAAAGAGATAGGCATGGATGTGGATTAAAATGGAGACAGACTGAGGGATAGGAAGAGATAGATATTACCAGACACAGGGATAGGTTGAGAGATAGGAAGAGATAGATATCACTGGACACGGGGATACAATTGTGGATAGAAAGGTATAGCGCTTTGGAGATGCAAAATGGATACTTGGAAGAGATAAAAAAGTTCTATCTCTTTCTATCTCTTTCTATCCCTCAGTCTGTCTCTATTTCTGGTAATATCTATCTCTTTCTATCTCTTAGCCTGTTTATTCGCAAGAAAATTTTATTCCTTTCTATCCCCAGTTCTATCTCCCTTGCTGATAGACTAGAATAGACAAAAAATAGGAAGGAATATAGATGTAGCGATTGAAAGAGATAGGCATGGATGTGGATTAAAATGGAGACAGAAAAGGATAGACAAATATATATGTAAAATATCTTTTCCATATATTCGAGTGAAACTAACTGAGCATGAGAGTGCGAAGAATTCAATTATAAGTCACTTATTCTTTATTCCTATTCGCAACAAAGAGCGAGCGGCTCGTCGTTAAAAAAAAAGTATAAAACATAACGCAATTTACGCGTCCTGCCATCTAAACTTATTTCATCCGCTTCGTTTTACGCCTCTAGAGCTATAAAGTGAGTTGAACGAGTTTGAAACAGCCCGAGCTTTTCTCAATGTAAACACTGCTCTATGTGATGTAACTAGTCCATAAATGTTTCGCGCCTTCCATAATCACAATTTTCTTAATTCCACTAAAAATTCAAACGTAACTCGCTGGGAAGAAAAATTCACCGGACTTTGTTTCGGTCGAAATTATTTATTAAAGGTTTATTAAAAAATAAAACAGTTCTCGAAGTAATATAACCATCCAAGAACTTCAGCCGCAGCATTAAATATACTAAAAATACTAATTTGATGAACTATGTTAGTTTAAAGTCTTTGGTTTTTATGTTTTAAAATTCGACTTGTAAAGAAGGAATAGAACGCGTGCAAATTATGCACAAAAGGAAAAGGACATGGTCAAAGGGTACAAACAATGAAAAACACTTGGTCAAACAGCAAAAGTAGGTGGTCAAAGTTCACAGACAATGGAAGACGCTTGATCAAACGGTGTAGCGAAGAAAGAGCATGGTCAAAGGGTAGGGTCAATCAAAAGCAGTTGGTCAAACGATGAAAACGATGAAAAGAATGTGTTCAAATGACACAGACAAGAAAAAGGACGTGGTCAAAGGGCGCAGACAAAAAAAGATGCTTGATCAAACGGTACAGACAAAGGAAAGGACATGGTCAAAGGATTCAGACAATGGGAAACACTTGGTCACACGCTATAGTCAATATAAAACTCTTGGTCAAAGGGTACAGACAATGGAAAACACTTCGTAAAACGGTACAGACAAAGGAAAGGACATGGTCAAAGGGTACAGAAAATAGAAAATACTTTGTCAAAAAGTATAGTCAATATAAAACTCTTGTTTAAAGGGTACAAACAGAATAAAACACTTGGTCAGACGGTGTAGTCAATAGAAAACTCTTGGTCACAGGGTATAGACAATGGAAAACACTTGGGCAATCGATATAAAGAAAGGAAAGAACATGGTCAAAGGGTACAGACATTAAAAAACACTTGGTCAAACGTTGTAGTCAATATAAAACTCTTCGTTAAAAGGTACACTTAAGAAAACTAAGTGGTTAAATCACATAGGCAAAGGAAAATACTTGGTCAAACGGTACTGACAAGAAAAAGAACGTGTTCAAAGGGAACTGTCAATGGGGAATATTTGGTCAAAGGACACAGATAATGGAAAATATTTGATTAAATGGTACTGCCAAGAAAACGGTGTGGTCAAAGAGTGCAGACAAAGGAAAACACTTGGTCAGACATTATAGACAAGGAAAAGGACGTGGTCAAAGGATACAGACAATTAGAAACACTTGGTCACACGCTATAGTCAATAGAAAACTCTTGGTCAAAGGGTACAGACAATAGAAAACACTTGGTCAATCGGTATAAACAAAGGAAAGAACATGGTCACATGGTACAGAAAATAGAGAATACTTGGTAAAACGGTGTGGTCGATAGAAAACTCTTGGTCATAAGGTACGCTCAAGAAAACTGAGTGGTCAAATGGCATAGGCAAAGGAAAATACTTGGTCAGGCGGTACCGACAAGCAAAAGGACGTGGTCAAATTGAACAGTTAATGAAAAACATTTTATCAAATGGTATATTTAAGTAAAAAGATGCGGTCAAAGGGTACAATCAACAAAAAGGGACTGATCAAAGGGCATCAAATGACACACATTAAAAAGAATTTTTTTCTCCCTGGGGGTTAAGATGTATTTTTTAATCCCAAGGTTTTAAAAGGTACCTTTTTATCCCTAGTGCAAGAATTTTTATTAGGTTTCCAAGATATTTTCAATGTTAAATTCTCAATGGTGGATTTTCCATCGCAAGGCAGTTTTTATCCTCTTTTTTCTCGTCCCGAGCTTCATTTCTGATTCTACGTAGACGTTAAAGTTTCTTGGGAGCCTGAATGGCGACGACGGGTGCTTAAGAGGGTAAGTGAATGTTGCTATTAAATTTCACTTCGTCTCGAAACTTGAATAAGGAAATTTCTATTTTGTGTAGCCGCTGAAATAGCACAATGTACTTATAAGAACCTTCAGAGAAATAGGGAAATCTGCTCACATCTCAGGAGGTGATGCAAGAGAGAAGAGAAGCTTGTATCTCTATCGAGTCTAAAGAAATATTCTGGAGAGGAGAAGCCTGTCGTCTTTTAGAAGAATCAATTCTTCTCCTAGAGGAAAACAAAAGAACTCATTTCTGACACTTGTTGCGTTCTCTGAAACGTGATAAATAGTTGATATATCGGAAAACCTTTGACTTTCTTTAAAAATTCTATAAAATGTTTGAAACTATATATACAAGGACAACTATATATACAAGGACAAGGACGTATTCAAATGGTATAGTAAAAAAAAACAGGTCAAAGGTCACATAAGACGGTACAGATAATAGAAAATACTTGGTCAAACGGTCTATGTAAGAAAAATGACGTGGTCAAAGGATCCTGTAAAGAAAACATAATGTTCAAGCGGTGTAAACAAAGGAAGACACTAGGTCAAATGACACAGACAAGGAAAATAACGTGGTCAAAGGACACAGACAGAGGAAAACACTTGGTCAAAGGATACAGACAAGAAAAATGATATGGTCAAGGGGTACAGACAGAGGAAAAAAATTGGTCAAAGGATACAGACAAGGAAAAGGACATGGTCAAAGGGCACAGACAAAGGAAAACATTTGGTCAAATGGTACAGACAAGGGAAAGGATGTGGTCAAATGATACAGACAATGGAAAAAAACTTAGAAAAGGACAAAGACAAATCGTATATTCAGAGCAAATAATTAAACTTTGCACTTTATCTACTTGGAATTGATCTACTTGAAAATGCAGACAGGATTATATTGACGCCAATAGGACACACGATAAATTTCATTACTAGGAGGATTAGGAGTAGTAGCAGGAGTGGAGTTAGTGTGTAGGAGTATGTTCTGCTTTGGTGAAGAAGGGATTAATGTTGATGCAGTTTTGTTAATTTTGTCTCTACCTAGAGTACTGAGGAGGTGGTACAGCATTTCAAACTGAGCAAGAAGTGCCTTGCCAGTGCAACGAGAAGGCTCTTTGTTTCGTTAATTTCGACTGTAGCCCACATATAAAGTCAGGAGGACTTCTCAGTTAAGCTACTTCACTACTTGGGACCATTATGTCAAGAGACGACAGTCAATGCGCTTCCAGAACTTACTTCCTCGTATAAGTCCTCGTAACATTGTGTTTCTTGATACTATCTTAGAATGTGCGTGAAAAGATTAATTTTATCTACCAGTAATGGAAAAAGAAGTGAAATTGAGGTAACTGAGGTAATTGTGGTAAGTGAAATTAAATCGGCAGTAAAATATATTGAATTCGAAAAACTTGGTAACTGTTACCGAGGGTCGGTAACAGTTACCATCGGTCGGTAATTAAGTTACCAACAGTTGGTAACTAAATTACCATCAGTCGATAATTGAATTACCGGCGATCGATAATTGAGTTAACAATGGTCAGTAATTAAGCCTTCAACTGTCGATAATTAAATTAACAACAGTTGGTAATTAAATGACCCATTACCGGAAATTAAGTTACCGGCGACAGATAATTAAGTTACCTTCGGTCGGTAATTAAGTTATCAACATTGGGTAAAGACTTTATAAGTTACTAGCCGAATTTTTCGATTTAAGAGTGGAATTAGTCGACAATAAATAACTAAAATTGTTCGAAAAACCGTGAAAAATATTCAAAATTAAACGAAATCATCTATTGCATAAGTTTTTCAAGTCGATACAGCGAGCATGTGCAGAGTAAAGTCCTTCTTTTATTTTATTCTTAAACTTAATGAAATTCGTAAGTTTGCCAACGGAAGAATAACCCTGGGGACAAAGACTCTTAAATTTGATCACCTTGGGATTCGCTGATATTACGTCTTGGCAACTTTTTAGCAACTTGGATCAATCGGCAATTCAAAGAGTTTTTCTCCTGATCTCAAAGTTTGTACTGGATAGTATTTCCTCTTAGCGTGGAATAAATAAACGAATTTCTTATCCGATCTCTGAGAAAGTCTCTTAAAATTTCGTTCACTTTAGAGTGGGTTTACATTAGGTCACAGTTAATAAAAAATTTATTTTTAATCGGATTGAGTACACTGGAGCAATTTTAAATTATAAAATACTGCAGTGAAGAAAATTAAAAGATTTTTTTTTGTCGTTTTTTGTTTTGGTAGCTTTCCTCTTAGTAAAATATAATTTTTTTAAATAATAATAATAATAATAATAATAATAATAATAGTAGTAGTAAGTAAGTAAATTAATAAATTAAATTTCATAAAACATTGTAATTCCCTAGTTAACAAGCGAAATACCCACCTCGTATTTTCCAGCCTGTGAACTTTCAGCTGAAACAAACTTTATTCGTAATCCAGTTTAATCGAGAGTAGGCTATAGTTTTCCCT
This sequence comes from Synergus itoensis, assembly GCA_904066005.1. NCBI lineage: Eukaryota > Metazoa > Arthropoda > Insecta > Hymenoptera > Cynipidae > Synergus > Synergus itoensis. Next base: position 13,881 of record CAJFCP010024872.1, on the reverse strand, counting down.
TATTCACCGCTATATGAGTAAACAGTGTCCAATACGTAAAGCGGTCCATAATCCCTTGAATGGAGCTTTGTGAAGTGCGATCGATCCGCGAATATTTTGCATGAAGTAATCATGTTTTATAATGGTTTCCGTGGCCAAGAAATGTTGTAAACCCATTTACAGACGAGGATATAATTAATGAGAGTTGAAAATTCCAAAAAGTAGATATTGGATAAAATCATAGGGTAGTTAAATGAACGATTATTTTTTTTACCTTTGACCAATGATAGACTTATGACTTTTCACCCTTGACTCATGAGCAATGACCTTCGACTATTGACTTAGGACCCTTGACCAATGATAATGAAGTTATCAGCGGCCGGTCATTAAATTACCAACCGTCGTTAACTGAATCACCAACTGTCGATAACTGACTTATCGGCTATCGATAAATAAGTTACCAACGGTCGATAAATAAGTTACCAATCATTGGGAATTTAGTTTCCACAGGTCGATAACTCAGTTACTGGCGATCGATAGTAGTTACCTATGATCGGTAATGAAGCTACCAATCGTCGGTAATTAAAGTAACAACATTTTTTTATTAAGTGAACAATTACCTGGAGGTGAGTGACCGGCAATCGATAATTAAGTGACCGGCAATCGATACTTAAGTTACCATATGTCGGTAATTGAGTTACCATCAGTCGGCAATTAAGTTACCAACGGTCGGTAAAATTTACAAGTTTCTGGAAGTGACATATTATTTCCGTCCAAAATTGACTCAGCACAAAAATAATGACGTATTCTTCTGTGGATGAATCACCTTATTAGGAAGATGCGAGTGTCACGTGTTGGCAGATTTCTCATCAAGTGGAGATTCACAAGGCCAGCATAGTCACGCTCCCACTTGACTGACATGACATGGAATTCATACAAGGCTCGACTCATCAAGGTCGTCTCCTTTTCCGCGGTGATATTCATAAATGAGAACTTGAAAATCTAGTTAAGGGGTAACGCCAAAGCCGTACTGTCACGCTCTTCCCTTTCGCGTTGAATCGTTAATGTTACTCGGCACAGCAGGAAAACATAACGAACGCAAAATAAGCGAAAAGCGCAGAAGCTCGTAATGGGAAAGCACAAAAAATGACGTCGACTCTAAAAGATGGACTAAATGACTACCAGCTCAGAAACCACATTCCCAGATTCACGTCTCTACTGTAATTAAAAGAAAAATTTGTATGCACAGAGACAAAATAAAGAGTGTAAGAAACTTGAAGTAAAATAAAAAAATAAGAAAATTGTTGCTTATGTAGCTTATTTTTAATCACAAATCATTTGCCTCGAGACACTTGGGATGCTAACGAGCAACTATAGGGCAGGAAAGAACACCGTCAAGTAGACTGGGTTATTGCATGTTTTAATTTCATTTCCATTCAGCCTTTGCTTGTATTCATAAGAGCTGACATTTTTTTTACTCTCGTTTATTTTTGTCGTTTTTAGCCTGGTAGTTGGGAAATGTGAAATTTGATTCTGAAACTTGATACACAATGAGAAAAGGCAACTTTTTATAAAATGTTCTCTGTTGCAGCCAATTTCAGAGACATTTTTCATCACTTTAACAGACAATGCAGACAGATATACATAGAATTTGAATTATGGCCTTTGACTTATGACCTATAACTTAAGACTTATGACCCTTGACTTATGACTTATTACTTTTGATTTATGACTTACAACCGTTGACTTATGATTTATGATCTTTGACTTATGACATTTGAGGAAAGATATTTGACTGATGACTTATCACCTTTGACTTATGAATTATGACTTATGTTCTATGACTCATGATAAATTTGTCATCATTGAACGATTATTCAGATAAATATAGAATTTAATTTATGACTTTTGAGGAATGACCTTTGAATTATAATTTATCACTTTTGACTTATGGTTTATGACCTTTGACATATGACCTTTTATTTATAACCTGTGACTTTGATAACTTTTTCATCATTGTAACAACAATTCAGATAGATATATGTAAGACATATAAGGTTATATGTCACAAGTCAAATACTATTGACTTGTGACATAAAACCTTGACTTATGACCTTTGACTTATGACTTTTGACGAATTACCTGTGACTTACGAATTTTAACGTATAAATAATGAAGTATAATATGACTTATGACTTATCATCTTTGACTTATCGCTTATGACCTTTGACATATGACTTATTACTTATTACCTATGTCTTTTGATAACTTTTTCATCATTGTTACAAAAAATGCAGATAGATATAAAATTTGACTTTTGACTTATAACCTTTGACTTATGACCTTTGCTTTATGACTTTTAACTTATTACTTTTGACCAATTACTTTTGACTTATGACTTGTGACCTTTGACATATGACTTATTACCTTGATTTATGAATTATGGCTTATGACATCTGGTTTTTAATTCTATATATTATTTCACTTCCGGCTTGTAAAAAAACTTTCAGTTCACTTAATTTGCGGATGAAGGCTACATTTCTTTATTCTCGCTCGGGTGCAATTAGAGACGTATAGAACCATTACCCGACTTCACTATTAATTCTATAAGTTGAAACTTTGAAGAAAAACAAATTACGGAGATCTTCTAAACTGGTGGCGTGTTTGCAATCCGAGGTTCCTAGGAAACAAGCTCAATTACTTCTCGGTGCAATGGGAGGTAAGCAGACAGAGGATCAGTCCTGCATTTGTCTTTCTTGAAGGCAAAAGTTGAAATTTATGTTTGACACTTTCGCTTTCAAATTCAACGAAATTGGTTATCATTAAAATCTTAGCTTAACTTAGAGAATTCAGAGTGTTTTGATACCACTGGCGGCCAAAAGGACATTAATTTTCCTTAAATTTAATTACTTTATTACTTTCCAGTGTAAAAAATATAGAAAAAGGATTTCAAAATCTTTGCTTTTTAAATTTGATTTTGACTTTAATCTTGCTTTTGAAAATTGTCTTGAATTTCTCGTAGATTAAGACTCTACAAGACTTAAAGATTGATAAATGTAATTTTTTTTGCACAATTGCCTTTGAAATTCAAAGTCAAGACAAACATTTTCATTGGAAGGAAACTTGGTACGGAAATCGGAGTGGAAAATGTGATAAACTTACATAAGACTGCAGGTGAAAACTGGAGGTGAAAAAAAGACAAGAAGAATTACTACATTTTTATTCAAAGGCAATATTCTTTTGAAAAGAGCACTGATTTTTAAATTTTCTTTCTCGAAAGCGAGATTTTCTTGGAAATACCATTGTTATTATTAATTATGACCATTGACTTGTGACCTTTGAACTAGAACTATGACCTATGACTTATTATAAATGACTCATGACCTATGACTTAGAACCAACGGCCAACGACTTTTGACTTAGGTCCCTTGTACAATGACTTATGAGTTTTGACCTATGACTTAAGACCTATGACCAATGATCTACCACTCTACACCTGCAATCTGTGATTTATACATATATCTTATGACCAGCGGCTAAAATCTTATAACCATAGAATTATAATTTTTGACCTATGACTTATAACTCTTGACTTATAATCCTTTACTGATGGCCAATGACTTTTGACCTATGGTTATGAGCTTTTGCATATGACCTTTGATTATGACCATTAACTCGATGCCTTTAATTTTGACCTATGACTAATCACTTATGACCCGCGATTTTTGACCTATGATTTATGGACCTATGACTTATGGACCTACGACTTATGACCTATGACTTAAGGCTTATGACCTATGACTTATAAATTATGAGCTATCTACGACTTTTCGACTGTAATCTGTGACTTATACATATATCTTATGACCAACGGGTAAAATCTTATGACTTATAACCAATGATATATGACTTATGACTTATGACTAATTATTTACAACTTCTGAATTATGTACTATGACCTGAAACTTATGCCCTATGACTTTTAACTTATAAACAAAGACTTATGACCTATGATTTACGACTTATGACCTATGAACTATGGCTTATATCTTCTGACCTATCATTTATGACTTATGACCTATGAACTATGACTTATAAATTATGACCTATCTACGATATTTCGACTGTAATCTCTGACTTATATGTACATACATCTTATGACCAACGACCAAAATCGTATGACTGATGACCAATGACCGATGACCAAAAATTTTTGACATCTGATGTTTGACTTATGACTTATGACTAATGACTTATAACTTGTGAATTCTGTACTATGGCCTGTTACTTATGCCCTATGACTTTTGACCTATGAAAAAAGACTTACGACCTATGACTTATGACTTATGAATTATAACTAATGATCAATGACTTATGACCTATGAGAGACCTATGAGAGGTCCTTTGAGAGTCTTATGGAGTCTTATAAATGTCTTATTTGATCCTATGGGGTATAATGAGGTTTTATGGAGTCCTGTGGAATCTTATGGGGATTTATGGAGTCCTATGGGAGTCTTATTGGAGTCCTATAGGGTTGTTATAAGGGTTCTATGGAACTCCTTTGGGGTTCTTATGGGAGTATTATAGGGGTCTTGTGGGAGTATTATGCGGTTCTTATGGGATTCTTGACATAGCGGCGGCGGCGAGATCTTTTTATAATAGACAAGGGGGGCCTCGCCCCCTGCGCGCTTCGCGCGCCTACCTCCTTTTTAACATTCTGAAAAATTCTATGATTCTAATTACTTAATTAATTAAATTATTAATTAAGTAATTAGTGATCTCGATCAACCACGTGATCGAGAGGGGTCACGTGACCCCTCTCGATTCTTGACACAGCGGCGGCAGCGAGATCTTTTTATAATATAGAGAGATTATATATATGGGTCATTCCACGAAATATTTACCCCTAAAGAATAGATTCTTATAAAATATTTTTTTTTCTGTTCTACAAACAAAATAAACTGACACGTATTTTTTTATT
>CAJFCP010024870.1:14123-29472 GCA_904066005.1 Synergus itoensis | reverse complement strand
CGAGTGGATTTTGTAAATCTAACAGTAAAAATGAAGAAATGGAATTTTTAAATTGGAACTTGACGACACATGAATATACAGACACATTCAAACAGCTGTATATGCGCAGTGATTCTGCGCAAGCAAATCTGTTTATCACCACCGTCCTAAAATTTTCGGCTTCACCCCCTCCATTGAAGTTTAACGTCCTTATTAGAGTGTTCTTGCTTAAAATGAAGGTCGAGTTCGTTGGCCAGCCATTCTTGATGAAAATTCAAAAAGTTAGAGCATTTTGAAAATTTGAAAAAAAAATTAATTTAATGCCCAATAACGCACGATATGAAAAAGAGTCAAAGGATGAAAAATATATCTTTTTGAACGCCCTACAGGACTGACGTAATAATTTTTTGAATTTTCTCGAAAAATCGAAAATTCAAATTTTGAGCCAAATAACGCGTGATACAGAGAAAATTATAAGAACATAATCAGGAGCGTAGCGAGAGGGGGGGTGTCATAAGTGTGACACCTCCCTAGCATCGTGCCGAGTCGGCATTTTCGGGTAATTCGATTATAATGTATATTAAATAATTATATATCGTTTATATAATTCGATCATAAATAAAATAAATAAAAATAAATAAATCATAAATTAAAATCGCTGTGAAGTCACAGTCGGCGAATCCCACTTATTTAGTCGGCATTTATGACATCTCATCCCCCCTAGCTCAACACGCTCGCTACGCCCCTGAACATAATTATTTGTCTTTGATGAAAATCAGTGCCGGATTAAGCCAGCGCGGGGCCCGTAGCAAATTATATCAAGAGGCCCTTGGTTTGCTTTAGGTTCTTAAGTTTAGGGTGTTAAATAAAACACAAATGTTACAAATAAACTTTTCTGGATTTAATGTGAGCAAATTTAGAGATAATACCATCCATATCGATTTCTCTAAGCACATCATATTCTATATTCATCAAGGTGAGATGATTTAGACGTTCTTGACCCATCGTATTCCTTAACTCATTTTTAACACGCTTTAATGTTGAAAAAGAACGTTCACCACTGCAGTTGGTGATCATGAGAGACAAGTAAATGCGCAAGGCAATTTCTACGTTTGGGAAACACGATTCTAAAGAATTATTCATTAAAAGTTTATAAAATTGCAGTTCCAGAGCCTCGTGCTTTTTGCTGTCAATAGAAGTAGCCACATCTGTTTTGAGTAGCTCAGCGAACTGCACTAATTCGTTGCCTAGGCTGTCTTCCAAATCATGTGCGTAAGCACTGACGATAATTGAAGATTTTTTCAAAATCTCTTCTGTTGTAAGACATTTTATCTGCCGAAATACTCCAAAAACTCCAGTGATTTTATGGTATGCTTTCATACGTTTCGCTAAAGCAGACAGAACGTTATCAATAATGACAATAAACACCTGAATTTCAAAACGTTGTCCAGGTGTTTGATTTTCAACAAATTCGTCGAGTGTAGTAGAGCCGCTGAAATCGTCGTACTGTGTATTTCTCTTGCCTCGTCTTGAAGTCTGTTGCTGATATTCTTCACAGCCTATCAGGTCTTTGGCTTTTGCCTCAATATCTGAAAATGTGGGCCGCATTGCTTGGACGTACCCATGTAAAGATTCATAAAGGGCATATCCCGTGTTAAGGTCTTGATCAGACGACTGCAATGAAGCACTAGTCGCTTGAAAACGTTGTAGGATTCCGTTCCACGTAATTGTCATTATTCCCGTTTCCAGTTTATTCATCTTTAAAACTAGTCCATAAGCTTGATTACGACACTCTGCCTTTTGATCCATGTTTTTAGAAATGTCTTCCAAAATTTGCTTGATAGCGGTAAAACCATATAAGAGTGCCTTCGTAGCATCAGCTCGGGCTGACCACCTAGTGTCCGATAGCCTTTTCAAAATCGGAATTTTTGAAGTAGTATCTTTAAGTGCTTTCGTAAGAAGACCCCATCGGTAGGTAGAAGCGGAAAAAAATGTATAGAGGTTTTCAACGAAACCAAAGAAAATTGATGCTTCTGTACAGCAGTCTGCAGCGCACTTAGCAACCAAATTTAATGAATGTGCAAGACAGGGAATGTATTCTGCGTACTTATTTATTTGCTTAATTCGTGCTTGTAAGCCGCTGTATTTTCCACTCATGTTGCTAGCGTTATCGTAGCTTTGCCCACGACAATCTTTGACATCAATGCCATTCTTACTTAAGAAATCTAGTAAACTTTGTGCGAGTTGTTCAGCAGTATGGCCTTCCATGTCCAAGAACTCAACAAATCTTTCCACTGGTCCAGATGGAAGAACATAGCGCACTATCAGAGTCAGTTGGTCTACGTGCGATATATCTGGAGTAGAATCCAATGATACTGAATAGTATTTGCATCTCTTAATTTCGCAAATAATTTGAGCCAGTATACTTGATGCAATTAGTTGGATAAATTCCTCACATGTTGTTTTTGATAAATATGACGTATGTCCCTTTCCTTTATTGGCATGCCTTTGAATATGTTGGGCCATAAAAACGTCAAATTCTGCTATTAATTCTAATAAGCCTAAATAATTTCCATTGTGAGGTGAACCAACAATTTCATCTCTACCCCGAAACGCAAGTCCACGTTCTGCTAAAAACTTTATCACTGCAATAATTCGTTTTAAGAGTTTCCGCCAATACTTTTGCTCAGTCTCAATTTGGCTCACAAGTTTAACATCGACACGCGCATTCTTGTTTTTGCGATTTAACAACGAAATTATGGCTTGTCTATGCGAAGTGCTTTCTTCATGTCTTTTCAACAAATTGTTTGCGTTCTTCCAGTCACCTAATCCTTCTTTCGTAAACCGTGATGACAAACTATCTGAATCCGTGACTTTGCAAACAAAACAGAAAAGTCGCCCTTTGATTTCTGAATAACATAACCAATCTCTGACGTGAGTTTTATTCGTTGGTTCATGTTTATATGTGAAAAATGATTTTTGGCAGAATCGTGGCTTACTTTCTTCTTCGTACATTCTCTTTGAAGACAAAAAATCACTGTTCATATGTTGCAATTCGCTGCTTCCGTTTGCAATCCAATAATCTCTATCAAAGTTGCTCGGCCATTCACCAATATCGTTGGAGTATATTTTACTTACATTTTGTTTTTGGCTTGAAAATGTAGTAATATTAGAATCATGTAATATACCTTCGACTTCTCTTTGGCTTGAACATGACGCCTCTGGATCGAGAGGACTTGCTGTGTTTTTAACTTCGCTTTGGCTAGAATAAGATATGGCTGAATTAAGAAAAATTGCTGTCTCTTCAACTGAAGTATCACTTGTAGAATATGTGGCTTCATTGGAAACAGTTGTAGTACTACTGTTATATGTACAATGAGATACACCTTCTATATTTTCCGCTTCAATTTCTGTAGATTCAGCAACATTACTCTGAACATTAAAAAACTCGGACAGCTTACGTGTTTTTGATAGAACAGCTTCGTTCTTTTTTTCCTTTTCATCTTTTGCTTTACGCTTAGCACTTCCAGAAGCGTAGTGCCGACCCGCATCTCTAGGTCTGCTGCTCATGTTACTGCTACGGTTAGAAGAATTTCGTTAGAGCTTTGGTAACTTTTTTGTTATTAAAACTATTTTTTACGCAAAAAATATCAATTACGCATTGAAATTATGAACAGTAATAGTCAGTATACCTGATGAAAATTATTTACAAATTACTATTTGTATATTTCAAAATGAAGAATTGAATAAGCCATCTACAGCATTATAACCGTCAAGAAAAAAATATCAATACCAAGACTAACTTCTCTCAAGAATGGCTCACATCTGAAATGCTTTTAATAAATATTTTGTGTTGTGCCAAAAGTGCACAAGACAAATGTAAATATGACAAGAATAAAATATACATCAATTTCTTATTGACTAGTAGTCGATAGAACTCTATTTTAATTGGTTACGCTGACTGACGCTACTTTGACAGACCAAAAACTCCGACATAACGTCAACTCTGTCAATATCAGAGATTTCTTTATTATCAACTGTTGTTATTACCGATATTTTGCAAACTTTATTATTTTGTTGTAATAAAAAATGTAAGTATTAAAATAGTGCTAGATTTACTTATTTTTAAAATTAAAATCCATTTCACAAGTCACTATTTTAATAATTACAACATTCACTTATGAAAAAATTTTTGATTTAAAAAAAATTGTATTTATATGCATGCCACAGTTCCTTGAACATGTATTTTTATGAATATCTTAATAATATTAATTAACGGAGTTATTAAACAAAAGTTTACCAAAAAAATAAAATTTTGCTTATTTTATTTAACTAATAAACTTAAAATATTAATATTATTCTGAATTAAAAAATAAATTTACCTTTAATTTATTTCAGTTGTGGCTAACCGAATTTTGAATCGATTAAAAATTTTACTCACGTTTTGTGAAAAATGTTGAGCCTAAACTTATTTCATCCTTATTTTAGTCCTCAGTTAACGATAGGTGGTAGTAGTAATTGGTATTATACCTATCTTCATTTAAAAAAATATTTTTACACTCCTATCTTAATTGATTTTTTACGCTCAGACAGGCGTGGTGGGTGCGCGGGGCCCTCTATGCGCGGGGCCCGTAGCATTTGCTACTCTTGCTACGTGGCTAATCCGCCACTGATGAAAATGTGTTCCTTAAGGTCGATAGAACCTTAAGTAAATTAGTTTTCTTCTTCATTTAAAACTAAAGTACAATTTAAATAACAGTATATAGCAACGATGAAGGTTGGTAAACGAATTATCATCAAATTCGTTTACGAATGTGATGAGAATGTGTGCTCACAATGGCACCCCTATTTTGATTTCGGTTGAGCGATTCGCTTTCAATCACGTTCACAACAAGCCTATTAAAAAAAAGGCTTTGCGGAGGAGGGACCATAAGTCCTACAATTGTTAATATTTTTTTATTGTTAAACTCCTAAGTTTGTTCTCCGAGACTAGTTCCAACAAACTGTATTTGGCTTTTTCTAATGAAATCTTCATAACGTCCTTAAAAAAATTCACGAACATATCTCAATTTTTCCCATCAACTTTGTATATATAACTCCTTAAACTTCATGAAAAGAAAATGTTTTTCCCGACTTTCAATGTGCGGATTTAACAGTTTAATGGGATTTGTTTTAATAGAGTTATATAAGGGAGAACGGGGCTATTTCGTCACCATTTTTACAGTTACATTTTTAGTAAAAAATGCGATTTTTTTTCAAGTAGGATACATCATTAGACCACATTAGACAGCGAATTTAATAAATTACCAAACCAATACGTGCGCTACGCGCGCGATTATTTTGTTTTCCTTCTTACAACTTCAAGGCTATAAGGCTATTGGAGCGCTGGAACAAAAAATGAAAAAAAAAACAAAAACAAAAAAAATAGTGAAATCTATGGAAGCACTCAAATCTCCGACCTCACGATTTACTTTAGATGACAAATTTGCAAAAGTACATTGTTTGACGAGTCCTTCCATCGAGATCGGTTTCTCGATAGCAAAAAAGGGAGGCTAGTGTCTCATTTTCAGCAAAAACTAATAGTTTTGTTTAAATAGGAAATTTGAGATACGAGAAAAAAGAACAATATTTTAAAAAGAGTGAGCAATACTTACAAATGTCAAAATTCTTTTTTGCTTGTAAAGGAGGTAAATCACTGCACTGGCGGATAGATACACACACTCGGAATTTTTTTTTAGGAATAATATTATTCCCAATTATGTGGGAAAAGGTTAAAATAATTATTTTCACAAGATTTTTTGGATGGAAAGTGCATCAGAATAATGTCTCTTTCCATCCTCTTGTTCGTGTTTACACTTTTAAAGCGGAAACGTCGAACAACGTGCACACCAAGTCTGACGAAGCCATAGAGATATTACAGATAGAGGAGGCATCCTATAGGTGGGAATCGTACGGCGGATAAAAAGAGAAAGAAAAATGCGAATAAAAGAGAAAGAAAATGATGATGGTATTTGTATCTCTCTCTTTCGTTCGCTAGTAGACAAGGATACTAAGACCATCACCATTCTCTCCCTCTTCCCTCTACAGTCGTACGCTTCCACTTGTACGCGCGCCTATGGCATGCCTTCATCCAGCCCAAAACTTATCCTCGTTAATGTCACGAGTTGGTTAGTTCCAATTTTCTCCAGTGTGGCTCTGATTGACATATCATTCCAGGTTTTTCCATTGCAAGCAATGGGACTCAATTAGTTTTTTAAAGTTTTTAGGTAAAACAAAAGGATTTTTTTGCATAAAGACTTATTGATATTAAAACAATATTAATAATATAATATTTCAAAATAATTTTGCTAAAGGTGTATATGTATTATAAAGAGAAAATGTGAATAAATAAATATTGTGATTATGGCCTAGCAGATTAAATTAATCTTAGATTTAAATTTAAGTAAAAAGTTGAATAAGCATTTTATTAACTATTATAATCTATGCATAATATTTAAATAAATAATATATTTATTTCTCTTAATAGATGTCTTATTTGTTGTTCGTTAAATAACTTATGTTTCAAAAATGCAACTTCACAGATTATTATAACAGTTACACAAATACTGATAAAAATATAAAATTAAAAAAAATTATTGTATAATTAATAATTTGTAATTTGGTGAATTTTACCACATTATTGATCCTCTTCCCAGATTGATTTATTTAATCGGAAGCTAAAACAGAACAGCCAGTAGGAACTGAATTAGACATAAGTGTGTGGACGTTAGTATGAATGTAAGAGAGTTGAATAGAATTAACGACAGAACATATTAGATTTAAGTAAAACCATGTCATTCTTTTATTTTTATTTTGTATTTGCCGCCTACCTGACTTCCGAAGAACACAAATGTAAGATATTTCCAGCTATTTACATGCTTTCACAGAGTTAATTGCCATTTGGGATGCGTCAGTCATCTATATTTCGTATATTTTAACCATCCTCCAATACTACAAATGCAATAAACAATCTAAATTGTGCAAAGCTTGCACTGTTTGCATTTGCTACGAAAGATACATGAGCTGTCAAAACACGTGGACGCAGCCATAATGGGTTAGCAGTAGCTCCACTTTTGTCTAACAGGGAGCAGCAGCTCTCGGAGTAACGAAAGTTACGTAACGGCGACTGCGCGCTCAGACGGAGAACTCCAAGAACACTCAGTTCCGTGCTGGCTGTTCTCACGCGAACTTTTCGTAGTATTTATGTTGAGAAAGAGTTTTGTGAGCAAATTATAGTGATGGCCTTTTCTATTTTCGGCCAGGAATTAATCAAACATTTTCTTTGGGTTCTCGGAAAGTAGGGAAGGCGCCCGCAATTTACGTTTTTCTCATGTAATTTCTCTTCTTTTGTTTTGAGTTTATTAAGGTCCCAGATAGCAATTTTCCTGCACATTGACTGCAGATTGCCGGCAGGTCTGCGGATATACCAGCAGGTCATGTCGGCAGATCTGCAGACATATGCGAGTGCATATGTTGTTCATTACGCCATCAGGCCCTGCCGACACAGTATGTTGGCATCCTGCCATTAGCATATGTTATGCCCGACTTTGTAAAACTTGGTCCAGCCTTGTTAGCCGAAGCTCGGCCCAACTAGCGAAATGATCACGCTGGGCCGAGGTTTTTGCCGATCATGGGCCGAAGTTGGAGAGCCAAGATTGTGCCAGTATTCTAAAAAAGATCGGTGTAGTCTTGGGCTACTCCGAGTCGAAATCTAAATCTAAATGTCTTAAAAAACAATTATTAATTAAGAACATGGTTTATTCGCAGTTATATTATGAATATTCTTATAACTAATCGATATTTGTAATTTTAAACACTTATATAACAAATAAAATTTCGCACGCAACGCCGGAGGGATTCGAACGCACGACCTATCGGACGCGAGTCTACGACCTAAACCACTAACCTAAGCTCGTGAGCTGGTGGTCTCATATTTTTTCCAGGGTATACTCAATCATACACGAATATTAAATTGAACTGCCGGATCGTAGAAAGGCATATAAAATTTTTGAGTCCGAGCGCAATGACTTCTCACTGTTCAATTATCTCGAGATAATTTTATCAAAAAACACATCTACGTTAACAGTAAATCCAATAAATTAAATATATTGAATTCAGTAGAGAATTTTATTGATTAAACAAAAATTTTTTTTGGATAAAAAAACCTGCTCAACAAAATTCTTTAGTTGTTTAAACAAAATTTTTGTTGTGTAGAGTTGAACCAACCATACTGGTTTTGTCATTTTAAATCAAATTGCCAGATTTCATCAGACCATCGGCCTTACTTTCGACCAATGTTGGGCCGATTTTCGGGTGCAGTATACTGCAAATATTGATGATGAACTCTTAAATAATCTAATTTATTTTTTTTTAGAATAATTTTTTTTAATTATAAATTATAAAATCTTGTAATTTTGAATTTATTATTTATTTGGATTGAATAATATTTATACAGTCCTATAGGGCTACTTTTTTGGCCAGTATTGCACCGATCATCGGGCCAACCTTCGACCGGAGTTGGTCCGACAGTCGAGCATTCTCCGGCTACCAGTGTCGTTAGCCAATGTTGGTCTAACAGTGGTTGTTCGAAATCCCCAAAGATGGTCCAACTTTGGTTACTAAACTTTGGCTGGCAAAGTAGGGCCGACCGTGGGCCGACAGTAAATGTCTGGCTGCCGACCTAAATTCGCACATGGGTATATATATATATATATATATATATATATATATATCCATTAGAAACTTATTGAAACCAGGGTTGGGTCGACATTTTTACGATGCAATACAGGAAGACATTGTACATGAATAGATGTTGGCCATGTTTTAAAGTTGATAAAAAAATAGAACTGGAATAAAAAAAATTCCCAAAAATCTTAGAAATCACTAAATTTTTCACTAAAAACTGTAAAAAATCACTAAATTGTGACTTTTCACAATCGCGGAAAAAAAATCACAACTCGGTTTTGAAAATCACTAGATTTGTGACAAATTCACTACATTTGCCACCCTGACGTTGACCCCATATTAAAAAAATGTTTCTCTAATTAAAACAATAAACTTTTTTATAAGTACAACTTCTGCAGTCCAACTGCCCAGTGTGCAAAAAGACATTGTCATCCTGAGGACGTCCTAAAGACATCCTTAGGACGTCCATGTCAGTCCAATTGATGTCCTAAAGATGTCTCACGTCCAAAGGACGTCTTTAAGACATGAGACGTCTTTTGGACATCAATTGGACTGACATAGACGTCCTAAGAATGTCTTTAAGACATCCTCAGGATGTCAATGCCTTTGTGCCCACTGGGTGCAGTTACTGTGACCTCACAAGATAACGTGCACGCCATATTTGCGATCTGCTGACTGTGTGCATGTATTCTGTGTCAACACGGCCTGATGTTGAAAACGCTCTGAGTCGTCAACAGGTCCTGCAGCCCGGCCGCAGTTACTGTGCAGTTACAAGAAAACATGCACACTATGATTGCAATCTGCTAACTGCGTGCATGTATTGTGTGCCAACATGGCCTGATGCTGACATGCTGCAACATAATTGTTATCTTGGGTGTTTCCTCAATAAACTCAATACGCAAACGGATACGCAAACGCATATACATTTGCGTAAAAAAGTATACTTTTTTCGCAAATGGATACACATACGCGTTTGCGTATTGAGTTTATTTGAGGAAACACCTTTAAAGTTTACCCTGCTGAAATGAAAGGGAAGGTTTCGGAAACGAAGCTCGTTCCGATGCTTTCCGAATTCCTTCTTGTCATTCCGATGATTTCCGATTCATTTCCGTATGTCCCAATAACTCCTTCCGAAGCTTTCCGAAGCCATTCCGAAGGAAAATTCAGATAGAGTTCGGAAACGATAGGAATCAAAATTCTTTCCGTATTCTTTCCTTAGCTTTCTGAATATTTTCCGAAAACTTTCCGAAGTTTGTTTTCGAAATTTCCGCTAGGGTAGTAGAGTTACGTAATGTTCAGCCAACGCCCATGTATGGCATAGCGCTGTTCGTTCTCTTTATATTTCGAGCATTTAGTTTGAAGAAAACGAATCTAGTTAATTATAGAGTCTTCTTAGTATTTCATCTAGTTTCAGATTTAGCTTTCTAAGATAGTGATTTAATTTTGTTGAAACTTCTAGAGTTTTCGGAAGGTTACGTAACAGTGAATCGAGACATTGAGATGACGTAACGCCATTGTTCAAATTATATTGAACACTAAACTGTCGTTGCCCTTTAAGAAATTATTCTTTATTGTATTGTTTATTTATTATTTAGTTATTTATTTATTTATTGTATTGTAACATGAATTTGTTCTAATGAACGTAATTTTAGGTAATGATAGAAACTCAATCACCTCTTTGAAATTTAATGTTTTCTGATCTCTCATTGATATAATTTTGTACAATTTATTTTTCACCTCATCCATCAAACTCAAATAGTGTACATAACCTCATCTCATTATTTTTTTATAATAAATTTGGCTTTTGGTTTTAAAATTACAATGTTGGGTTTGATTCGTTTCTATGCCCTCACGAAATCTCTCTATACCTGAGCTAGGTGGGAATGGTAAAGTCTTGTTTAGTGGTTTCTAAATTTTGAAGTTAAGATTTAAAATTAAAACTTTGAGTGATGTCCTATGACACCTGGCGCCTAACAACATTCATTTTTTTTTAGTTGACACATTGGGTTCCATTTAAATAACACTTGAAGCCTGATGTTCCAATTAGGCAGAGACTGTTATTACAAATTGTCTAAGAACTACTCTTTTTATTATATTGTTTACTATTTTGTGACGAAATTAATTTTAAATTTCAGCTTATTTAACTTTTTATTTAAATTCAAATCTAAGATTAATTTAATTTGCTAGGCCATAATCACAATATTCTTTTATTCACACTTTCCCTTTATAATACATATACACCTTTAGCAAAATTATTTTTAAATATTGTATTATTAATATTTCAATAAGTTTTTATGTGGAAAAATCCTTCTTTTTACCTAAAAACTTTAAAATACTAATTGAGTCCCATTGCTCGCAATGGAAAAACGGGGAGTGATATGTCAATCAGCGCCACGCTGGAGAAAATGGGAACTAACCAACTCGTGACACTAACGGGGCGCCATTTTTATTTAAGATGCACAGGGCTGGTAATATCGTAGAGGGAAGATAGGTATAGAGGCGACAATGCAGCGAAAATCTTGTGGCAAATTTAGGGGAGCGAGACGTGAGGGGAAGGCTTAGTTATTCTGCCAACAGCGGGATGGCGCTGTTTTAGGAGCGACCTCACGCTGTTGGCAGAATAACTAAACCTACTTAACCTACCCCCACCGACACCGCCCCTATAACTCACAGATAGAAAGTGTGCTAATCAGTATACTTGACAGTGTAAGCACAATGGGGCAAGATGGTGTGCCGTATATGTGAGGTAAACCCACGTTTCAGGTATACAATTGTCAATTGAAGGTGCCATCCCATGTCGGCAGAAAACGTCGGCATAAAGCAGAAACTCATGAGAGTGACAGAGATAGGCAAATCTGTTTGTCTCTTTCATTCTCATGAGTTTCTGCTTTACGCTGAAGTTTTCTGCCGACATAGGACTGCACCTTGAGCCGTAGGATTCAATAACACCAAAAATTTGACTAACCGATACAGACCGTTCGAGCTGACCCCTGTTTGTCTTTAAAATCGATTTTTAAAACTTTTTTGAAATATATAGCTTCCCGGGAACAAGGTGTGTATTTTGAAATAATAAATTAAAATGATTCCGAAAGTGATCAAAAACGGTATTGCTTTTTGAATTGAAAGCGTTGTGAAATTAAATTTTAAACAATTTAATCCAGAACAATTGTGCAGGATTTAATCTATATTGTAATGTTGATAATTTTATTTCAAGGAAGGGATTAAATTGACTTCAATTTAGTCTTCTCAATTCCCTACGAGTTAATGACAATTTAATTTACTCCTAAAATAATTAAAACTTTCCATCGCCTATGTATATAACTGGAGAATTATTTGAGTAATCCATTCTAGTTATAAAAATGCAATAAAATTTTGACAAGTCAAAAGAATCAAAATTGCAGACAAGACAATTTTGCTGCAGGAGAATTGAGGTCCTGGAACGAAAAAGGCTCTCAACGCTCGAAATCGAGTAAAACTATTGTCCAAACGTCTCGGTGGACTGAAATTTCAAAGTTCAAAAAATTAAATTAAAAAAAATATTTTCTTGTAGATAATGAAAAAACGGAACTTATTTTTATTTGAAGTTTTTTTTTCCGATAAATATTGTTAATAGTGAAAATGAAAAAATGAAAAAAAATTTTCCCGAAAATCAATTATGTTTTAAAAGATAGATCCTCAAAATGCAGCCAGATATTAATGAAACTGTTTAAAATTAGGTATACACACGCAGTATACCCTAGCGATGCCTAAAAAATGATGAAAACAATTAAAGCTACATATTGTTTAATAATAACACAGGCACACAATAAAAAAAAGTCTTGTTACAGAAAGGTGACCCATATACCCCTATGTTTTTCGGCACGCTGAGTCCGAATCTGATGTCCGTTTACCCCCACCACGTCATAATTTAGGTCAATTGAAGGTCAAATCGACAAAAAAAAATTTTTATTAGAAATGACTACTATTCCTAACGTTTTTGGGGTCCCTGAATTCGAATCCGAGGTCCACTTGACCTTATCGAATCATTATCAAGGTCAATTCAAGGTCAAATTGGTAAATATTGCAAAAAATGGATTTTTGACTACAGATTCGGAAAGAGCGGGAAATTTTACGTCCAGATATGGTATTGTCAATTTGTTTCCATCAAGACATTATATGTCAATCAGAGGTTATTTACGTTGTTATATATAAAGTTTACACGGTATTGAAATTTTAAGAAAATATGGTTGTGTGAGACCATAATGGTACGTTTTTGGGGTCTCTGAATCCGAATTCGAGGTCCACTTGACCCTATCGAATCACTATCAAGGTCAATTCAAGGTCAAACTGGTAAATATTGCAAAAAATGCATTTTTGATTGCAGATTCGGAAAGGAAGGGAAATTTTATGTCCAGATATAAAATAAAATTTTTTTTTTCAGTTTTCAATTAAAATTTAAAAATCAATTTTGACCTTGAGGTCAATTTTCAAGGTCAAATGAAGGTCAACACCATTTTTTAAAATGAAAACCCCTATTTTTGACTGCGGATTTGAAAAGAGCGGGAAATTTCACGTCCAAAATGACCCGTAGAAAAATTGTTTTTGTGACCTTGGAAAGGTAGAAAATTAAAGTCAAATGTCTGAGAAACGACCAGATGCACATTTTCTGAATTGTCTTGGATTTTCGGGGTAAAAAAACGTTCAAGATGCTTCAGAAAAGTCGATGAAATGTTAAGGTGTACATCATCTTGACCATCATGATCGTGAAGGTCAATTTCCAAGGTCACTTGAAGGTCAAGACGATTTCTCTTAGACTGTAAAACCTGTTTTTGACTGCAGATAAGTCCGCGGATTAAATAAGAGCGAGAAATTTGGTGTAAGAAAAATTATTGCCCGGATAAATTTTTTTTGTAGACTTCAGGCTATGGGTCCTTATCGCAACACCCCCCTAAACACACACTGGCAGTACTAAACATTTCTGATAAGATGTAAAGACTCTGTGAATACTTTTCGATCTTCTCCATCAGGAAAATGATAATTTTTCGAAAATATCGAACTCTGTGCCCAAATGAATTTGTTTTGCAGATTCCAGGCTAAGGGTTCTTATCACAACACCCCCTCAAACACACATTGACAGTACCAATCATTTCTGATAAGATGTAAAGACTCTGTGAATATTTTTCGATCTTCTCCATCAGGAAAATGATAATTTTTCGAAAATATCGAACTCTGTGCCCGAATGAATTTTTTTTGCAGATTCCAGGCTAAGGGTTCTTATCACAACACCCCCTTAAACACACATTGACAGTACCAATCATTTCTGATAAGATGTAAAGATTCTGTGAATATTTTTCGATCTTCTCCTTCAGGAAAATGATGATCGAAAAATATTCACAGAGTCTTTACATCTTGTCAGAAATTATTGGTACTGCCAGGGTGTGTTTAGGGGGTTATTTTGATAAGAACCCTAAGCCTGAAGTCGAAGTAAAAAATTCATCCGGGCACAGAGTTCGATATTTTCGCAAAAATGATAATTTTCCTGATGGAGAAGATCGAAAAATATTCACAGAGTCTTTACATCTTATCAGAAATGATTGGTACTACCAGGATGTGTTTAGGGGAGTGTAGTGATAAGAACCCGTAGCCTGAAATCTGCAAAAAAAATTAATCCGTGCACAGAATTCGATATTTTCGAAAAATTATCATTTTCCTGAAGGAGAAGATCGAAAAATATTCACAGAGTCTTTACATCTTATCAGAAATGATTGTTACTGCCAGAGCATGTTTAGGGGGCTGTTGCGATAAGGACCCATAGCCTGAAGTCTACAAAAAAAATTTATCCGGCCAATAATTTTTCTTACACCAAATTTCTCGCTCTTATTTAATCCGCGGACTTATCTGCAGTCAAAAACAGGTGTTACAGTCTAAGAAAAATCGTCTTGACCTTCAAGTGACCTTGGAAATTGACCTACAAGGTCATGATGGTCAAGGTGATGTACACCTTAACATTTCATCGACTTTTCTGAAGCATCTTGAACGTTTTTTTACCCCGAAAATCCAAGACAATTCAGAAAATGTGCATTTGGTTGTTTCTCAGACATTTGACCTTAATTTTCTACCTTTCCAAGATCACAAAAACAATTTTTCTACGGGTTATTTTGGACGTGAAATTTCCTGCTCTTTTCAAATCCGCAGTCAAAAATAGGGTTTCTCATTTAAAAAAAGGTTCTTGACCTTCATTTGACCTTGAATATTGACCTCAAGGTCAAAATTGATGGTACAGTCCTCTGTCCCCCTCGGTCCTGGTCAACCATTGTCCGAACCATTTTTTCGTAGATAAAGTATTTTAGAAGATATTTGGAGTGATAGATTAAAATGGGACACCCTGTATATAGCGTAAATAACCTCTGATTGACCTATCAGGTCTTGATGGAAACAAATTGATATTACTATATCCGGACGTAAAATTTCCCTCTCTTTCCGAATCTGTAGTCAAAAATCCATTTTTTTCAATATTTACCGGTTTGACCTTGAATTGACCTTGATAGTGATTCGATAGGGTCAAGTGGACCTCGAATTCGGATTCGGAGACCCCAAAAACGTATCATTATTGTCTCACACAACCATATTTTCTTAAAATTTCAATACCGTGTAAACTTTATATATA
>CAJFCP010024866.1:0-15648 GCA_904066005.1 Synergus itoensis | reverse complement strand
TGTACAATTTTATGTGATTTTAAATATTGTCTTGAAATTTTTAGGAATTTTGTGGTATTTTGTGGAATTTTGTTAAAGGATTTCAGAATTATGATTTTTAAAATATTTTGTAGAAATCTAAGGAATTTCCAGAAATTTTCTATGATTCTTAAAAGACTTCTTGGAATTTTTAAGGCTTTCATGAAATTTTAAGCAATTTTAAGGTATTTTATAGTTTTCCCTGCACTGGAATTTAAAGGATTTTATGGGAAACCTTTTTGCCGAAAAACTAAAATTCCGTACGTGAAAAAATACTGAAAACAAATAATTCCCGAAAATTCAAATTCCCGTTTCAAGTTTCCGAATAAAAATAATATTGTCGAAAACAGAAAATTACCAATTAAATTAAATTAACAGAAAATTCAAATTCCCAGCCATTTTTGGTAAAACTTCAAAAAGTTAGAGCATTTTGAAAATTGTTGAAAAAACTTCTTTTAAATTTATTTTAATCATAAATAAAATATAAATGATAAATAAATTGATAATAAACAATAATAGATATAAACTCCAATAAAGTCTTGAATTGAGAAACCACAATTTCGTAAAGAATGATAGAATATCATTTGAATAATCAGGCGTCTAAGGCAAATACTATCGATTTCGAAAATCCACAAATAGTTCCAACTCTTCCTTAACTTTCGATTAAATGAAGGGGAAATCTATTAGAAAGTGAATTTTCATATTGCATTATTTCTAATTTGTTTGCTCTTTTTCAAATTTATAATGTATCATAGATCTAATACAATACATACATATAAATCTAATACATTCTCTGACGAGAATTTAAAAATTATTAAGGGCATCTGATACTTTACCATAAGAGCAATTTAGTTTACCCAATTATAAATTCATAATAATAAATATTTTTAGCTAATAAGAGTCAATAAACCTTCGTCTATACGAGAGGAAGGTTTATTGACTCTTATTAGCTAAAAATATTTATTATTACGAATTTATAATTGGGTAAACTAAATTACTCTTATGGTAAAGTATCACATGCCTTTAATAGTTTTAAAAGGTTTAAGATTCTACTTAAACTATTTTATATTTTTCAGGGAACAACTTCAGCATCGAGTGAAGGAAATGGCACGACAGGTCACACGTTAACAGGGATTCCCCAAATCGACTACATTTGGGATCCAAATTTGCCACGTGAATTAAATGGATATAATTTAAGTGAATATCCATTTTACAACAGCATGCCAGAGGACATCGAATTTAAATGCGATGGACTCCATGATGGATTTTATGCGAGCGTTCCTCATAAATGCCAGGTAATTTCACAGAGATGTTTTATATTTCGCAATAGTGACCAAGGTCATATTTTGAGTTTATTTAATTCCTTCTAATTCCTTCTATCCCTTTCTATGTCTCGCCTATCCCCGCTATATCTTTCTATCTCCATATCAATCCACATCCACACTTATCTCTTTTAATCGTCTTTTCTCTATCCCTTTCTATCTGTTGTCTATCTCCGACTATCTCTTTCTATCTCCATCTCAATCCACATTAACGCCTATCTCTTTCAATCCCCACTACTCTATTTCTTTCTATATTTTGTTTATCCCCGTCTATCTCTTTCTACCTCCTTGTCAATCACCGTTCCCTCCTATATTTTTCAATCCCCATTTCTCTATAACTTTCTATCTCTGTATATCCCGCCTATCCCTTTATATCTCCTTGTAAATTTGAATTCGCTTTTATCTCTTTTAATCTCCAGTTCTCTATCCCTTTCTATCTCCATTGAAATTCACATCTCTCGCCTATTCAATTCTATCTTTTTCTATCTTCCTCTGAATTAAAATTGCTCCTATCTCTTTCAATCCTCACTTCTCTATCCCTTTAAATCTCTCGCCTATCCTCATTCATCTCTTTCTGTCCCCTTGTCAATCTCAATTCGCTCTTATCTCTTTCAATTCCCATTTCTTTATTCCTTCCCATCTCTCGCCTATTCTTGTCTATCCCTTTACAACCCTACTCCCTTAATAACTTATTAATCTTCATATTTTAAACATGCATAATAATTTATAACTACAAATCAGGGGATTGAAACACATAGCAATACATTTCGATTGTTAAGGAAATAGGAAGAGCTATCTCTTCCTATTTCCTTGACAATCGAAATGTATGAGGACAGGGAAGAAATCGAAAGGGACAGAACAGTGGGATTAAAAGAAATTGGAGCGAATTTTGATTGACAATAAGATAGAAAGGTATAGGCGATAATAGGAGAGAGAAAGACAGGATTAAAGAAGTTGGGATTGAAAGAGATAAAAGCGGATTTAAATTAACAAGAAGACAGAAAGGGATGTGAATTGAAATAGAGATAAAAAGGGATAGAGAACTGAAGATGAAAAGAGATAAAAGTGAATTAAGATTGACAAGAAAATAGAAAGGGATAGACTAGAATAGGCGAAAAATAGAAAGGAACATTGATATGGGGATTGAAAAAGATAGGTGTGGATGTGGATTGAAATATATGTATACACAGGTATATATAATACACAGATAAATATATACATAGGTAGAAAGAGATAGAGAAGTGGGGATTAAAAGAGATAGGCGTTGATGTGGATTGAGATGGAGATAGAAAGAGATAGACAAGAGATAAAAAGGGATAGAAAAGAGGAGATTCAAAGAGATAAACGTGAATGTGGATTGAAATGGAGATAGAAAGAGATAGAGAAGTAGGGATTGAGAGAGATAGGAGAGAACGGCGATTGACAAAGAGATAGAAAGAGATAGGGGGGGGGATAGACGAAAGATAGAAGGAGATAGAGAAGTGGAGATTGAAAAAGATAGGCGGAGATAGAGAAGAGGTAAAAAGGGATAAATAAGAGAAAATTCAAAGAGATAAACGTCGTGGATGTGGATTTAAATGGAAATAGAAAGAGATAGAGGGGATCGGCGAGAGATAGAAAGGGATAAACAATTGTTATCCCTTTCTATCTTATAGAGATAGAACAATAATTTTTTTGGATTTAGCGCCGCCATCGGTCGGTAGGTGAACTTCGGTTTGGAGCATGCGCAAAGATATCTGAGCATGCGTAACACGCGATGTACAACGAAGAATAACCTCGTTAAGACGGAGTGTAAACAAATCAAACCTCATAACCTCTTTTCAATTTGCCGCACTTTTGATATTTAGAATCTTTGGAACTGAACAACATGCAAAAATATTTTATTTATTACGAATACGCAATTGGTGTCTTCATTTTTGAATATATTGTTACACAGATTTCCACGAGATGAGACATTGTGTAAATTTGAAATACATACACTTTTTAAATTTCGCGCTAGTTCTACTAAGTTCACCTACCGACTGATGGCGGCGGAAAATTCTAAAGCCAGTTTCAATTCATTTCAAGATTAGTGCAGCTGGTAAAAGGCAATCTCGTATCCATTATATATATATATATATATATAAAGGGTGTCCCACCACCTATGAACGTGCCGGTACTGGGTGATATAGGACAAAGAAAGAAACAAAAAAGTCCTCTGGCAAAATTTGATCTGGGTCTTATTAGTTTGGGCACAATAAAGCTTCAAAGTTGGGCATAATGAACCAATGAGAAGTGAGATTTAGCAACCACTTGTTTGTCTCATAAGTGTTAAGATAGTGTGCGTGATGGCGGTTCACTTCAGACGGTTCATTTCTCGCTTCTGATTGGTTCATTATGCCCAACTTTGAAGTTTTACTGTGCCTAAACTAAGGCCCAAATCAAATTTTGCCAGAGGACTTTTCTGTTTCTTTTTTTGTCCTCTATCACCTAGTACCGGCACGTTCATAGGTGATGGGACACCCTGTATATCAGTGCATCTGATTGGTTGCTATTAGCCCGCAATTTAAAATGCTAAAAAATATTATTTTACGTGCAATACGCATGCGCAATTGATTTGACTATATAAAGAGAAGGAATTTGATTATGTTTGCGGGGGCCTCTGTTTTGGATTTCGTTATGTTTGATAGAGTCGAGTGTATAACCCGGTAAACGCGCACAGTTGCTAGTGTTCTCAAAAAAATTGTTAAATAAGTAAATAAATATTAAGACCTAAAATTGTTGATTCACAAAACTTTCTGAAGTCTTATAAAAACCGAAAACTCAGAATCTTGGAAGAAATCGAAACTTTCGTGACACTCTAATACCAATTGGCGGTGGAAAAGTCATTACATAGGGGTCATAAGTCCCGGCTCCGTAAAGGCTAATGTTTCGTTACGGAACGTTAACTGCCAACAAAATGAGTCGCGGTTGAAACATCCTCGGAAATTATGCGCATGAAGATTTAACATATCCATATGTCTATTCCAGGACTGAAGAACAATTTATGCTCACATTTCAATATTCAAAGTGACATTAACTGGTTTTTTTTTTTTAATTCTCTTTAGAATTACGTAACGTTGATTTATTAGTTTCGTAATTTACTCAGCAGCTTTAATTTATAAGGTGTTTGTATACTCTTAAAACATAATAGTCATCTTTCGATTATATCATTCAATAAATTGAAACTCAGCTTACGGTTTAATTTATATTAGGATTTGTCTGAAATTAAGGAAATAGAAATTAAAAATAATCGTCACTTCAAAAGATTTGCTGCAATTTTCTACAATTCTCAAAAAATGCTAATTCTCGAAATTTCAAGTCCCCGAATAAAAATAATATTACTGAAAATATTTTTTAACTGAAGTACAAAATAACCGAAATTTCAAATTCCCGAAAATATAAAATACCCGAATTTTCATGCTATAAAATTTGCTTTTATAATTTTAAGAATATAAAAATAATTCAAAAATATTTGAAGAAATATCAAAAAACAGTTAAATATTTGTTTAATCTATTTTTGGAGATTGCAGAAAATTTAAGATAAATGTCCCAATTCGCGTCTATACCCTATTTGCGTCCTAACCGAAGCATATAAAAAACATCTATGAAAGCATAAAGTTCTCAATAAATATTATTTAAAACGAGAAGATAAAATCAGCTGTAATTTATAGACCAAAATTGAGCTAGAAGACACGTTTCAATTTAAAAATAGCTAAGATTCTTTCACGTTCGCCAGTCCGTGACATTTTCTAAACCATCGACGCGTGAAATAGCGACCGAATCTAGAGATTCACTATACCATTGCAGATGAGTCGACACCTTCTGTTTGTTCCACTTTGAATTGAAAAATTTGCAGAGAAACTTTATATTGTGCAGCCGAAGATCTCGAATCAAGAAATCGATCTTGATATTCGAAATAATATAGTTGTAGCACATAAATTTTATTGGGACCAGGCTAATGAGGATTATACTCATTCCTAATTGGCAGTAAAAAATGAGTCTAAGACCGTACTAGGGATTTTCGACTCTTTACTTTTAATGATATATTTAGAACATTTAGTGGATATACTTTCACCACTATAGAGTATAAAACTGGGCTATATGTGTTAATAAGATTTATGAGTTGAAATCTTTTGTAATTTAGAAATTATGGCTATGATTAGACTTACTATTAATCAGTTAATCACCAATCGAGCATTAATTCTCCCTGCTGTAAGTAAAGAGATAGAAATCCTATCCTTTTCTATCTCTTTCTATCCCTAAAATAGAAAGGAATAAAGATTGCTTATTCACTTCTACATTTTGCCTATACCCACCTATCTCTTTCTATCTCGATATTAATCTACATCCATGCCTATCTTTTTGAATCTCCTCTTTTCTATTCCTTTTTATCTCTTGTCTATCTCCGCCTATCTCTTTCAATCTCCACTTATCTATTTCTTTCTATCTTTTGTTCATCCCCTTCTATCTTTTACTATCTCCTTTTCAATCAAAGTTTGTTCTATCTCTTTGAATCCGTACTTCTCGATCTCTATTTATCTCTCGCCTATTACAGTCTATTTTGTTACTCCTATCCTTGTTACTCAAAATCGCTCTTATCTTTTTCAATCCTCACTTCTCTATTCCTTCCTATCTCCCGCCTATTCTTGTCTATGCCTTTCTATTTCCTTGTCAATCTCAATTCGGTTCAATCTCTTTCAAGCTTCAGTTCTCTATCTCTTTCTATTGCTATCACAATCTACATCGACGTCTATCTCTTTGAATCCATACTTGTCTATCTATTTATCTCTCGCCTAACACAGTCTATCTCTTTCTATCTCCTAGTTACTAAAAATCTCTCTTATCTCCTTCAATCCTCACTTCTCTATTCCTTCATATCTTTTGCCTATTCTTGTCTATCCCTTTCTATTTCCTTATCAAACTCAGTTCGTTCCTATCTCTTTCAATCTCTACTTCTCTATTCCTTTCTATCTTATGGCTATTCTCGTCTATACCTTTCATCTTATCATCCTGTCAATCAAAATTCGCTTCTATTTCTTTTAAGGGGTTATATACAAAGCTGGGGCTCAAAAAATCGAAAAAATTTTTATTGCATATTCTGAAAGAACATGCTTTTAAAAATATATGTGCACAATTTCATTCAGATCGGAGCACTAGATCATAAATTAAAGCCGATCGCAGCGCGTTCGAGGCGCGTTTCGATCGCTGAACACAAAACTTTAATCGCGATTATCTCGGAATGGAGTTTTTTGAAAAGTACCGTCGGCGTGAACGTGATAACTCGAAAACTTTTCAACCGATCTGCATTTTTTTTTAAATTGTTCATATTTACAATCTCGTGTACTTGAACGATTCCTTTTTAAAAAAAAATGTTCGATTCTTTTAAATAATTATTTATTCGAAATTTTCAACACCTCAAAAATCGATTTTTTGTTGCAAAATGGTTCTTATATTGAAAAAAAATTTTTTTTGGTAAAAAAATCGTTCAAGTACACCGAATGACATTCTTGTTCAATAATTTTATGATTTTTTTTATTTCGGTTGAGCGGTTCGCTTTCAATCACGTTCACCGCAAGCATCTTTAAAAAAAGGCTTTTCGGAGGAGGGGCCATAAGTCCTACAATTGTTAATATTTTTTTTATTGTTAAACTTCTAATTTTGTTTTCCGAGACTGGTTCCAACAAATTGTATTTGGTTTTTTCCAATACAATCTTCATAACGTCCTTAAAAATATTCACGAACATATCTCTTCAATTTTCATCTATCTCTTTCTATCTCATTCAGTTAGAAATATGAAACCATTTATTTTCAATTATCGTTTAAATTCTCTTAAATTTAATTACATAAAGAATTACATTTCTCCTTTCCAGTAAATTTAAAGCTATAGATGCAGATTTTTCAATGTTATATATGTTTATAGAAAGAGATAACAATTTCGGGCAAAGGAGATAAATTTAGGAATATAAAGAAATTAAAATTTGATGAGTCTCAACTCAAACTCTCTTCTTTGCAAAGTGGAAGAACTTTGTCTTCAACAGCTCTTTATAATTATTCCCAGTGAATGTTAATCGAAGAAATATAGTTTATTTTCTTTTACGGACAAAACTACCCCTACTATACGATTACATTTTCTAGATGAAGAGATTTTGATATGGAAACATTGGGATAACATTGGGATTGGGATACGGAAATATTTTCCGTACCACAAAACCGATAATTTTGTTTATTGTTTATTTATTGTTTTGTTTATTTATAATTTTGTTTTTTATCGTACCGTCAACAAAGAAAATAAAACGTCTATAAATCCGCTAATGTCTTTCAATATTTATTATTTAATGTAGAAAAGTTCAATATTTATTCAACTTCTCACTTTATTTTAAAATCCGTAAATTTCAAAAGGGACTCGACTTATTAGACACAGATATCTTTTTCTTCAAGCGAACGTTGAACTTCCGGTCCTTGAGGATTTTAGAGAAAGATACTTCCAGATCTAGAAAGCGATAGTGAGCGCCTCCGCTTGATGTCGTTGATGATTCCTCGCCTTTGAGAGGCAGCGAAGCGATCGTCCCATTGTCATGCAAATATCGAGAGATCGGCGAGCGATACAAATACAAAGGACATGAAGCGATTCCGAAAGTGAAGGCGGAGAAAGAAAGCGGAATCTGAGACACAATTATTTGAGATATTTTTCTGATTCTTATTTCGAGCCTTTTTCGATAAATTGAAAAATGTGAGTGTCGATCCACATTGGGACTTGAGCAATTACGCGCACACTTGTCTGGTGAGAAAGCTGCCCATGCCGCTTGTCACATAGGCATGACTGCGATCAATAGTGTGTTGAAACCGTCATCTGTATGTAGCTGGAGATACTTCTTCTATACAGAATCATCGATAACTGAACCGATATAGAAAATAACGCGACGTTACTAGAATACATGTCCTCGTTTGAATAGTTAAGTGTGGTATAAATATCCCTAAATGTTCTATCGCCAAACTCAGAGACCATTTGTTCGAGTTAATGACACATTTTTATTAAAATTTATTAGGTCTGTGAACAGTTTTGCCAGATCCCAAGCCAACAAAGCCCTGCTGAAAGTAAAGAGATAGAAATCCTATCTCTTTCTATCTCCTATCTCTCGCCCATTCCCTCTATCTCTTTCTATTTCCATATCAATCCACATCCACGTTTATCTTTTTGAATCTCCTCTTTTCGATCCCTTTCTATCTCTTGTCTATCTCCGCCTATATCTTTCTATCTCTTGTCTATCTCTGACTATCCCTTTCTATCTCCACCTCAATCCACTTCAACACCTATCTCTTTCAATCCCTACTTTTCTATCTCTTTCTATCTCTGTATATATCTGTCTATCCTTTTCTATCTCCATTTCAATCCACATCCACACCTATCTCTTTCAATCTCCACATCTATATTCCTTCCTATTTTTCGCCTATTTTAGTCTATCCCTTTCTATCTCCTTGTCAATATCAATTCGTTCTTATCTCTTTCAATCCCCACTTCTTTATTATTTCTTTTCCTTTCTATCTCTTCCCTATCCTCATCTATCCCTTTCTATTTCCTTGTCAATCGAAATTTACTGCTACGTGTTTACAGGGATTAAATAAGGAGCCGCAATCTGACAATCCTGTCCGTGAATTAATTTTTATCAATATTTTTTCAATGTCGGCTTTATAAAATAATAATTATGTAAAAAAGAGTTCAATCCGAATAATGTTCTCTGTTGTTTTAGACAAATTGGTTAAAACATCTTCTCTCGAAATCGATTAAATGGAGAAGTCTAATTATTATTTTTACTACTCATTTCTTTAATTTCAGAAAAATTGTATTATTAATCTAACCGTCAGCATCGTTTCAAGTTATGAATTGATATTAAATTAAATAGGCGTCTTTTTTTCCTCATGAATTGGATATTACGATTTGGAAGGTAATTTTTACGTTACAGCAGTAATATATTACGATTTTTTAGTTAATTATTACGATTATTATTATCTGTTTTTATTAAGTCCTCTTTTTAAATAAAGAGAAAAATAAAAAAGGGAGTCACATAGGGTTTCTGGTTTCTCGACCTTTTTTATTTCTCGAGGCACGAGAATTCTCGACCAGGATTTCTCGAGTTTCCCGAGTATCTCGAGAAATTTTGAAATTTTTAATTAAACACGATTTTATTTTCAAATTTTGGCTTTATTAGTATTACAAATTGGACTGATTAATTAGATCAATTAAATAAAATGGTAAATTCTTAGTTATTACATGTTTAGATAACTATATAAAAACCTGTTTAACAAAACAAACATTTTGCTACCAATTTAAATTAAAAATTCCTTTTATATTTATAAACTATTATGTTAATAACATCACAGTCTGTCGATTAAACAAATCATAATTAACTTTCAATACTGTTTTTTTAATTTGAGCATAGTATGCCAACTAAAACTAAACCAGTAACAAGCAAAATAATCAACAAAGAAATCGAATTTTAATTCGACACTGTTTCCTTATAAAATAGGTTTTCAGAAATACAAGAGCATTAACAGCATCATCTGATAGGCGATTTCTTATTTTACTGATAATGTTTCCCGATAACGAGAAAACACGCTCATTCTCTGTCGATGTTGGCTTAATAGTCATTACGGAATTGATTTCTCGAGTTCTCGAGGCGTTGCATTTTTTTTTCCCGTCTCGACTAAAGACAAATTTCTCGAGAATTCTCGCCTCGAGAATTCTCGAGCAGAAACCCTAGAGTCACAGAAAAAGATAAAGAAATAGAGATAAGTTTTTCCGCTTATCAGATTTAATTTGGGTGTTGATTTTTCGTTTCAAGACTTGAGTTGTTCCGATAAATACCTTGGTTGTTGAGAAATTAGCTCACTGGTTCTATCAGTTGTTCTAAATCGGCTTTCGGAAGCTAGCAAAAATGCTAAGTCTTGATGATGAATCATTTGAAATCCAGCGGAGTTAGGTTACTGAATTTTCAGGGGTTTCGTGGATACTTGGAGACTGGAAGTACTTACACTTTGTAGGTATAAGTAGAAGATTAGTTGAAAATTCAATTCGATGAAGATTTCTGACTGGTTGTATTGCACTTGGTCCTGAGTTAGAGTTTAGATGATCTTCTTGTTCCTTGATCTTACATCCATCTTTTCCTATTGCACTATATATGAATAATTCGAAAAGGAAGTTCAACTAATTTTTTCAACTAACTATTCTAATCCAAAACTCGTTTTCCTTTTAGGTCTATCATCACTGCCTTTACGGAACCCGATACGATTTCCTCTGCGCGAACTTCACCGCCTTCGACCAGAAGACCTTCATTTGCCATTTTGTTTCGGAAGTAGACTGCGTGAACTCGAAGAAATACTGGCACAGAAATGATGCTCTGTATCAAGCAGCGACTACAACAACTTCTTCCACGACCACTACAACAACCACGACTTTACCACCACCGACTGCAGCATCCTCAGGTCGCGCCGCATCTAGAGACAGAGAACCAGGAAGAAGGAGAAGACCTTTCCGAAGGCGTCCTGCCTATGATTACTATGAGGATTATTATGACGAAGAATACGATCGAGGTAGGCCACGTGGCTACGATAGGAGAGATTATGATGAGTATAATGACCGGAAGTACAGGCGAGATAGAGAGAGAGATCGAGATTTTCGAGATCGAGACTTGGTAAGACCCAGAGAACCGGTGAGACCTAGAGAACCGGAAGTGCCTATAAGAGATGAGAAAGACAGCGAGAAAACTCCTAGAGAGAGGTTTCCGGCGAGACCTAACAGGAGGAATCCCTTGATGGGTGGAAGAGATCCTGTTGAGGAGGAACCTAGGGTTAGGGGTAGGGATCAGGAGAACTCGCCTAGAAGCAAGGATATAGAGGATCCAGAATTTGATGATCGCAGGGGATTGGATTCAAGAACGAGAGATGATGATTATCGATATTCAGACAAGAGGTGAGATTTCTATTAGCTATCAGGATTAAAGTATCAAGCCAGTGTAGACATTACAACCTGGGATCAAATTCTTACCTCATAATTTGATATTTACAAAACTATCATTCACCTTTTATTTAACAAATATTCAACTTAATAAAGACGCAGGTTTTCAAATCCTAAATCTTCGGATAGTTGAGATGCAAATAGATATAAACGAATTCACCCGACACCCATTTCACTCGATCGGCAATAATCAATAATTATTTACTTTGAAGCGAATTGTGAAAGCAGGTACTCGCCTTCAGATCCTGAGGCGCCGATTAACATTTCTTGTGCATTCATTTTAATCCAAATAGTTCAACATTACCTTTCAATTTAGTGTTTCCTTTCAATGTTACTCTTTCCAATGTTAGTCACTCTTTCGGACGCACTTTGAATTCAAGGTTGCATTCCCTTTTCATTGATTCCAAGCAGAAAAAAAGAACTTATCATTTCCTTTGTTTTGCTCATTGAAAAATCAGGTTCAAAGATGATTATGATAGTAAGGACTCTGCTCCGACGGCTGCCGCGACCAATGGAAATACGGAGGAACTTGTAAAACCAGCTGCTCCAAATTCTTCAGTTTATTCAAGACCAAGAGCACCCCCGAAAATCCGAAGACCAGTACCTCTGGCTGAACAGGACCGATTCGCTTACAAAGTAACAACTGCTCAAACGATTGTTGGTAAGCAACGTATGTTTATTATAGATATCTATTAACTTAGAGAGAATAGTGAAATTGAATAAAAATCTAATTGATTATTAAGACTACATCGATTATTAAGCAAATATTCATTTTAGATGAAGGTCGTAGGAGACCAGTTGACCCGCCGCTCGTAGATGACTATTATGATGACGAACTTGAAGAAGTCAGACCTCGCCGACCTCTTCGAAGAAGGCCTGCATTCAGAGAACGTGATAGAGATTTCTATGAAACTAGAGATAGAGATCTAGATCGCCCCTACAGGTAAGGTAACGTACACGACACGATTGAAACCTAAACCGCTGATCATCGCTACCATTAGTTTAGAACATTTACATCATCACAACACTCCCAAGATCGGAACACTTCATGAGTTTAAGAACCTTTGTGAAAAAAGGATTTGATTTTCGATTTCATAACAGCAGAATAGTATCTAATAAATTATCACTGGTATCCAATAATCTAATGAGACTTGACTCTTCCACAGAACGAGGTACCGTGATGAAGAAGAGGACGTGCGACTGCGGAAACACCCTGAACGCCCGAGGGATCGTTATTACGAGAGGGGATTAGAGCGTGGTAGAGATCGATCGCTCGATCGTGGGAAGGACCGAATACCGGAAAGAGCAGAACGTGAGAGAGATCGAACGAGCGGCCGCTTTCAAGACGACAGATCAATCCCGCTTCGACCTTTAAATCGTGAAAGGGAAACTGATCGCTTCAAGCCAAGGACAAAAGACCCCCAGGAATTAATCGAGCCCCAACGTCCTGAAATCTACGAAAGAACCACCACTTCCACGACTACCACTACCACAACGACTACAACCACCCCAAGTCTTCCAGAGCCAATCAAGGAACACCCTAAATATGAGCGTCCTGGAGTTCAAGAACATTCCAGAACTTCAAAATATAAATCTACCCACGTAACTGAAGAAGAGGAATCGAATACTAAAGAACTGCCGGAAAAGTACTGGAGACCTACCCAAAAACCTGATCTATTAGAGAAGGAAGAGGATGATGAATACGGAGCAGAGTACTATGATGAAGAGGAATCGGTGACAACCTCCACACCTAGGACAGCCATCAGGATCGTCAAGAGGCCTTTCCTTCCTTCCAGAGGAGGAAATCCTAATCCTCGGGGACTTTCACCCGTAGGTTCAAAGGCACCTAGCGGGAAAAACGAGGCAAGACCAGAAATCAATTACCGAGAGGAGCAGAAGTCAAAAGATACTTTGGATGACAAGCCTCAATATAACGCTTACAAAGTTATCCAAACAGATGTGCTGCACAAAAGACCTGAGGAACATGAAACTGAGACTACAGGTCAGAACAGAAGACCAGAAGAGGTAGTGCAGCGAAGACTTGAGGAATCAGTTCAGAGAAGACCAGAGGAATCGATCCAGAGAAAACCAGAGGAACCAATCCAGAGAAGACCAGAGGAACCAATTCAGAGAAGACCAGAGGAACCAATTCAAAGAAGACCCGAGGAACCAATTCAGAGAAGACCAGAGGAACCAATTCAGAGAAGACCTGAAGAGTATACTCCAAGAAGACCCGACCAACCAATGCAAAGGAGACCCGAAGAATATCAAATACGTCCCGAAGAACATCAAAGACGTCTTGAAGAACATCAAAGTAGATCCGAGCAGCCTTCTCAGGAGAAAGCGACATCTGACTGGTCAGTGGACTACCAAATCCAGAATACAGATCAAATAGTCCCAACATCTTCAGGTTCACCAGTGCGAAACAGCGGACGTGTTATTCCTGTGACAGAACCGCCTAACCACTATTATAAAGAAGACCAGGATCAATCGACTGGACCAGGAAATTACAGAGCAAAACAGCGGCTGAATGAGGTGACGCGACTTCAGGATATTCCAGAGAGTGAATATGACGTGACCCTGAATGAGGCACTCACTCCGACCTTGAATCAGGAAACAAACCTCCCGAGCGGTTTTGTACTTCCGCTTCACAGACAGTTGGGTAGTGATGCGATTCTACAGTCTTCGGAAAACTCTTACAAGTTCTCAAGACCTGTTCAACAGCAGCAACAACAGCAGCAGCAACAGAAGTCCTTTGTTCCGAGTCCTCCCTTCATCCAACCGGCTCCCATCTCGAGAAGTAACAATGAAAGATCCAAAACTGTCTACTACAGAACACCAGAGACGGTTCATGTCACCGGGAACCAGTACAGACAACAGAGAGGATCGTGGCACGATTACACCGGATATTGAAGAGATATATGAATATTGAAGATCGGAAGAAGACAAAATGGAAAGTCTTTCATCAGCGGGAATCAGTGAAGCATAAGGACCTTAAAAGGAAATTTTGTGGATAGATAAAGAGAGCTGATGAAGATTAGCAATTTAAAAAAAATTGTAATGAGCTCCATCTGATGCTGAAGGACCGAAGAGGTGACTTCTCGAAATAAATTTAGGTTCTCCTGCTTCCTAGTCCCGGAATTTGGCTCTTAAAAAAATCTGTAGGAATTCCCAAGTTATTGAAGTATTCGAAGGGAATGAAAATTGCAAAGAAGATTTTTAAAGTCCTTGATTGACGAATGAGACTTTGGTCATGGAAAAATTATACTCGAGAGTTCTCTCTCAATTGCGATATTTAATATTAAGTATTATTTGTCTAGTTCTCAGAGAACGATGCTTCTTTCAGCATTTTAGAGATTCATTGCGCATGTGAAATACACTTGTGCAATATCTTTACACGCATGTATTGTGCCTTTCCACGTATGCGCAAAAGATAATTTTGTCAATAGGCAATAAATTAATGTATGATTGAGATAAAATCGAGTTTACATCGCCTTGTCGTAACTAAACACAATGAGATTGGCACTAATTTTTTAAAATGGAGATTTTATATCAGAATTATTTTTCTTTATAGGATTAAGAGTAGAATCGCTTCGGAGAGAGCGCTTGACTTCGAAGGCGTTTGTACTTTTTAATGAACCTTTGTAAATATACATTGATTCACGACTGGTTTTTTCAACCCTTATATTAAATTATTCTTTAACTGTGAGGGACGCAACAATTCCGTCGATGTATCACTGCCCGGACATTATGAATAGTCCGAAGATCGCCACATTGGGCTTTCTGAGTAGACGTTGTCCTACTTATTGTAAATTATGTCGATATCTAATAAGATCTTTGAAAATAGAAATCTGACTCTTTATTTCATAAACCTAGGACATTTGTAAATAGTAAATATTAAGGATATGTCCCTAACCGATCCCTACCTTACCGAAATTTTTTGTGTATAAATTTTAAATAAATAAAAATAAATAAATAAAAAAAATAAAAAGGACCCCGCCCACATCTATGGGAAATATGGTCCCGGTCAAATTGGTTGTAACTGCGGTAAAATGTAGTTTATAATATCCTGATCAAATAATGTCCTTAGACATTGGGTCCAAAAAACGCTAGTTTCCGAGATAGAAGGGCCCAAGTGTCACTTTTTATGAACGCGAGAGGAGTTCCGCGGATCTTCGAGGATTGTTTGGTATTACGTTCAGGGATGATGTTGAACACTCTGTCTTTTGACATTTTGTAGTTTGGGACCCCCGAACAATAATATCCATGTCTGAA
>CAJFCP010024860.1:10567-26308 GCA_904066005.1 Synergus itoensis | reverse complement strand
AGAGAGAGAGAGAGAGAGAGAGAGAGAGAGAGAGAGAGAGAGAGTCAAGGTTAGGCTGTCTCTCTAATCGCGTACGCGTAGACAAAGACAGAAAAACCCTGGCATCGTCTCTCTCTTTCGCTCCCACCGAGTTTCTAGACTGACGTTGCCACTTACAGAGCGGCCTATGGCTTGTCGCCTCTTTATGTATTATCTCTATGACCATTTTGCAATCGTTTTCCCGAAAATATTCGAAAGACTCTTCCAAATTTTTTGCATTGTATCGCCTCCTTTTGGTTTGGAACTTCGAGCCTTTTGCCAGTGGGTGAAAACTGACATAGGAACTTCCGGGATAGCATTTATACCGGAAGAAAAAGCGTTTTATAGCTTAGAGGGCGCTGATTTCGTGATCGATATGTTAGATCCCTACATCACCATACATCATAGTTGTGTATGTCGTGTCTGTGCAAAATCATTTGAGTCGCACACAGTCGCACGTGAAAATTCAAAATTGTAAACAGTGTGTTACAACGGTTACAACAAAATACAAAAAAATATTTTTTGTAGTGAATTTGTGACTTGTGAGAAGTCAAAATTATAACATATTTGAAGATTCATAATGGAAAAGCTAAAATGTGCTGAAATAAAAGGGAAAGAGTCAGGTAAGTAATTTTTATGTGTACATTTTGAGGTTATAATTGCAAACGTTTAGCTATTTTAATTAATTTTAATATTCTCTGTTTTCTTGTAATGTGTATAATATTATAAAATGTGTTAATAAACGCTTGTAAATTTGAGTATTTCTTAAATGTGTACGGGGGAAGAATTTATTCATGTACATTTCGCATCATTTTACATTTTTAATTTACTATTTGTTTTTGTTAAACATTTATATTAATAGGTTTCTTTAACACGATTTTTTCGTTTATTTCTTCTGCTTAATGTAGAAACAGTTTGAGCAGTTTACATTAATTTACTATACATATAAACTGTCAAGGTCGGCGGAGCACTGATTGTCTGTTTTTATTGCTCATTAAGAGTTCGTAAATGTAAAGAAATGAAAGCCAGGGAGATGAAAGCATATGGAAAACAATTGAAGGTTTTCCATATGCTTTCATCTTGCTTGCTCTCATTTGTTTACATTTACGGCTCTTGATGAGCAAGAAAGACAGACAACTAATGGTCCGCCGGCCTTGTAAACTGTTAATTACTATAAACAGTTTATATAAATTTATTCATGTACATTTCGTATCATTTTATATTTTTAAAATTCACTAATTGTTTTTGTTAAACATTTATATTAATACGTTTCTTTAATACGTTTTTTTCGCTTATTTCTTCTGTTTAATGTAGAAACGGCAGAGAAAGGCAATAAAGTTCATTGGCGATGTGTTGTTCCGGGCTGTAAGTCGAACAGAAATGTAAGAAGACACAGCTTCCCGAAGGATGTAAGAAGGAGTCAAGAGTGGCAAACAATTATTAATAATCCAGAACTGGATGAACTCACCTCTGACGAATTGCGATACTACAGAGTTTGCCTGCTGCATTTTCCTGAAAGTGCTTACAAAACTACAGAATGTCGCCTAGTACTGAAGGAAGATGCAGTTCCAGAATTAAATCTCAGTTCTTGCAGGCCTACAGTGTCTCACGAAAGCACAAGGGAAATTGCATTAGATGTTGGAGTAGAAGTAAGTGAAAAAATGCAGGTGAATTGTACACTTGAAAATCCAGTGAATGAATGTTCAGATTTGCAAATAATGCCCGACTGGAGTGATGCATATGTAGAAGGCAAATTAAGTTCATCTCGAGTAGTGGGTAACACCAGCGAACTCTGTACACAAAATATTGTAGAGGATACTGGAAATGAGAATTTTGGAAGCGATAATAAAGTAACAAGCATGTCGGTTGAAGAAAAAAATGATGAGCCACTCCAGGAACAAATTCAAAATCCATTGCTGAATACAGATAGCTCACCTGTTACGGAATATCATTCTTCAAAGGAACCCTTTATCACTTCTACTCCAAAAATATCTAAAAATAAATCTTCGAAGAAACCCTCTGTCAATTGTACTCCAAAAAATTCAAGAAAAAGATTACTTCTTGGGTCAATAACAAGAAGAAACAAGTTGACACCAGTGGCTAAACGTTTGCACGTTATAGCATCAACTTTATTGAAGAAGCAATCAAAGTATGTAAGTAGAATAGGAACAATGAAAGAACGTATGCAGTCTGCTGAAAAGTATGTGACATCGGTAAAAATGAAGGAGTTGCAGAGTCTATCCAAGGAGCAATTAGCATTCGTAGAAATGCACATTCGCAATGTGCACAAGAAAGCGAAGGCAGGTGAAAAATCTCTCCCATCATGCCGGTTTCACCAATTTTATTACTTTATTTCTAACTTTAGTGAATTTCTTTTCCCCATTTTAAAATTTGAAATTTACTTCTATAAACTACATTAAATTCTAAAGTGCTTAATTTACTTAATATGGTAACATATTGCTTACAAGTGCACACTTAATTCTTTATTATGAGTTTTTATAATTGTACATCTACTAATACTAATAATAATTAAAAATATTAATCATGTAAAATTTTAACAATTGCATAACACTAATTGATAAAATTGAATATTGACTATTATATTAATTCTCTTATTTATTATTAAGCTGCATAAAATTTATAGTATTGAAATCGACTTATTTCAACATACTTTTTTGAATTTTGTTTGAACAGGCTAGACGATTCACATTGGACGACAAAGTGTTAGCTTTAGCTATTTTAAAGCAGTCCGCACAGTGCTACAGACTTCTCAGCAGGATATTCATTTTGCCAACTCCATATTCTTTAAGAACATTTTTGCGCCGTATTACGTTGAAACCTGGTGTCAACAAAATTATTTTTGATCACTTGAAGAAACAGGGTGAGAGTATGTCTGAGAAGGACAAAGTCTGCTTATTGCTATGGGACGAGGTTTCCATAGACGCTCAAGTCTATTACAACGAAAATGAAGACAGAATAGTTGGATTCGAAG
Organism: Synergus itoensis; assembly: GCA_904066005.1. NCBI lineage: Eukaryota > Metazoa > Arthropoda > Insecta > Hymenoptera > Cynipidae > Synergus > Synergus itoensis. Next base: position 23,298 of record CAJFCP010024860.1, on the reverse strand, counting down.
ATTGGGGCAATGCCAGAACCAACAGATTTGCTGATCACGCACTTGTTTTTCTACTGAGAGGAATTAAGAAAACCTGGAAAATTCCATTAACTTACAACTTTTGCAAATCCAGTACTTCTGCTGACCAGTTAATACGTTGTATTAAAGAACTTGTGCGAGCTATACATGGTGCCGGATTTAAACTTGTTGCCACGGTATGCGACCAAGGCCAGACTAATACATCTTGCATAAATAATCTCTTAAAAGAAACGAGAGAAGCTTGTATTAGAGAAAACACATTTTACAGTAAGTATGTTATATGTATGTTCGCATTTAGAAAAAAGATTACTTTAATCACAAAATTTAGTACTGAATAAGTACGTGCAGACAAATATTTCTTTGACTCAAGTAATTTTTTTCTTAGCCATGTTTATTGTTAATTTTATTTTATAACTAAGTAACTAACGCATTTATTTTCAGCCGGAAGAATTCACCTGTCAGGACAGCAGATCATCCCATTATTCGACTCTCCACATTTAATTAAGGGAATAAGGAATAACCTTCTGACAAAGGACATTGAAGTCATTTTTCCAGTCAACAGCGGACAATAAGAAGGATGGAAATAACTTTCAAGGAGTTAAGCCGTTTATTCTGGCACCCGATTTTATTACAGAAATACACGAAAAATGTAAGACTCCAAAGGACTCGAAGGAAATGGAACGTTATTTTGCTTCATGGCAAATTTTAGAATTGGCTTACGACATCGACATTAAAAGTGTGAATAACATTAAGAAGCAAATGCCTAAACTTAATGATGGACACATTAGGAAAAATAAAATTCGAAAGATGAGAGTCAATTATGCAACTCAAGTTATGAGCCGAACAGTGTCTTCATTTATTCGACTCTTGACTTGTCTTACAGGTTTGAATTTTTCCTTTTTCGGAACATTATATTTATAATGAATATGAAAATAAAACTAATTTATCATTTTTACAGGTACCATATAAACGTTGGAGGGAGAGAAAAGTATGCTCAAAAAGGAAGGGGTAACCACTTCAGAAGTCGTTAAATTTTTACATTCTCATCAGAGAATGTATTAGTTTTGTGTAAAATTTGACCCCCCCATTTTTTGTCAAATGTCGACGTTTTGTGACCCCCTGAACCCGAAAAACATGTTTTTACCAATGTGTCTGTCTGTATGTCTGTCTGTCTGTCTGTCTGTCTGTCTGTAGATTTTTTTTTGTGAACACGATAACTTTTGAAAGAATTGACCGATTTGATTGGCCCTTGGTATACTCTTTTAGTGTCCTAAAATGAAGGTCAAGTTCGTTATCCAGCCATTTTTGATAAAAATTAAAAAATTTGGATCATTTTTTAAATTTTTGAAAATTTTTTTTTTTAATTTACAAATTCTGTTTAAGGATATTCGTAGTACTTAACTAGTCGAACAATTTATCATTATGACTTTTTTAGATAAAACAAAAATTGTCAGACTTATAACATTTTGAAAATTCAAAAAAAAAATAATAAATAAAATTAAAATTTTAAGCTAAATAACACACGCTATGAAAAAAAGTTAAAAGATGAAAAATGTTCCTTTTTGAACGCCCTACAAGACTGGTATAACCACTTTTTGAATTTTCTTGAAAAATTCTAAAATTTAACATTTTTAGCCAAATAACGTGATACGCGTTACTTGACTAAAAATTTGAATTTTATATTTTTAAAAAAGGTTTAAATATCGAGCGCGAAGTGCATGTGCACTGATGAGAATGTGTTCCTTAAGGTCGATAGAACCTTAAGTAAATTAGTTTTCTTCATCATTTGAAAATAAAGTAATTTAAATAAAAGTATATAGAAGCGATGAAAGTTGGTAAGCGAATGCAAGCGCGCGAAGTGTGATGAGCATGTGCTCACAATGGCACCCCTAGTTTAATGACGCATTTGATTCTGTCAACGGCAGTAACCTGGAACCCAAGAAAAGTAGAAACGCTTTACGCAGAGCAGTCACTGCTACAAGTAATATTAATCTTATTTGCATGCAATTCGAAAGCTCTTATAAAGCACTTTTCATTAACAATTTAACATCTGCAAAAACTGTTAAAGGAAATTGCCAAGATGACAAGGGTGAAGCGCTCTTTTCACTTCGCAGTTTTGCAGAAAGGGCACAGACATATGAAGTACCAAGTAATACCTGTACTGAAACAGACAATCTCAATGGCCAGTTCGTTCTTTTTAATAACGATCCACATTCCACTCAGAACGATATTTACTTAGATCAATCTAAAATTCTCATGAAATTATCGGAAGACGTCAGATTTAGAGATTGTTGTACATGTATTTCAAATTTCTGTGCACTTCAAAATTTTAGTACCTTTTTCTAAGATGCTCACAATAATTTGGAGGCAAACATCCCCTTTTTTTGTATTAAAAAAGGAGTTGTGAACAATCTGACTATGCCCCTGTCACTCTTACTTGATTTTAGCTTCCTAACTTGTGATAAACATTTTGAATCTGTACGTCAGGTTCTTCTGAAATTGATTGCCGTTATGTATGTAATAGCTTGGTGCAGGCAAATGAACAGACTGTTAAAAGGTAAAGTCTCAAATGCAAGAGCTCAAGCGCACTTAGCAAAGCAAGCTCGTACTCACTACTTAAAAAAATTTTAAAAAATCAATAGAGAAAGAATTCTCAGCCTTTTCAGTGAGTTGTACTATGTCATGTGATCTCCTAATCATTCCAAAGAATACATTTCAAGAAAAAAAAACTTTTATTTCATGTTTAAACTTCATACTTACACTTATATTATGTTATTTGTACTACTATATTTGTATATAGTTAGTTCTATTATAAAGCTTGATTCTCAAAATTCTTTTTGTCACATTATAATTAAACAGCATTTTCGTATTTAGTAAGTTTATAATTTAATGAAAATAAAAATTGTACATTCCTGGTTAGTAAATCTAGAAAATAATTTCAAAGTTCACCGCTGCCATTGAAAATGACAAAGAATTTAGAGCAATATTTATTCTTATAGTAAATTAATTCTTTCGTAATACGTAAATGAATTTTTGTAAGTAAAAGTGTACTAGTATGTAGAAGATTATTTTTCGAGAAAACATAGATAAAATTGAATAAGAATTAATGTAAAATCTTCGACTTTTTATAAGATATGCTTTTATAATAATGTTAGCCAAAAATACTATATCATTTGTATATAGTACTTATTATTTATATATACTATTATAACTTTGTATAGTTAGGTATAATATAAATAAAATAATTCTTAAAAATCATGTAAAAAAAATCTGTGCCACTCAATAACCCTTACCACTACTCGTATTTCTACAATTAAATGTATTATACAAAGTCAATAATAACTGATAAAAAACAAGAAAGATTTGCGTAAAGAAACTTGATGTAATTGTTAAAAAATATTTAATTAGTCAGGTACTAAATGATTTAAATATGCTGAAACATTTTTAAAAATCGAAAATAACTAGTGGTGAAAAGTTGATGCATTTTATTATAAATAAAAATGTCTAATAACTTTTTAAAATAAAAATGTTCTGAACTTTTCAGTACTATCCATTTCAATTTTTTTTTAAATTGTATTTTTGAATCAATTTAGTGCATATTTAATTCAATATATTTTTAACATCTCAATTTCATACTCAAATCTTTTTAAAATGACAATAAATGTAGTTCTTAATCTAAATTACAATATCAATAATTTGAACGTATTTAAATTTTCCCGGCATAGGTCGCCATATTGAATTTTAGTTCTAAAAAAATGTTTCATAGCTTAGAGGTCGCTAAAATAGGGCCCTACGATTTAACCCAGAGATTGCACCCACTGCCTTTTGCATCATTCTTTTCTTCGCTGAATTTATATTTTATAGGTTTCAGATAGTGCATATTACTTTTATATATTGTAGAATAGTATAATATTTACAGTCTGTTCCATTAGCAAAGGTACGGCAAAAGTATATTAAAACTACATACTAGAAATAAATCAATTCAAATTATAACAGTGATTTATTTCTAATGTGCAGTTTTGACATACTTTTGCCGTACCTTTACTAGTGGAACATACTGTATACAAGTATTAAACATTTTTGGGTAAATTAACCACAAGTGAAAATTAAAGTTTTATGATAATTTAATATATATATTTAAATTTCATATTTTAGTATATGTAAAGAAAATATTTTCTTTCTAACCTTTCAATCGATTGGACGTTTATTTCGCTTTCCTTTCTTTCTTGATGACATTTTCAAAAACTGACGTTTTATGAGTGGATTGATCGTTTTTTTAAACGATACGATCCGAACAAAAACAAATGAGAACACGAACATCTTGGTTCGGAAAATTTGACAAAAACTGGTCAAATATGGATCATGTGAAAGCAAGAAATTCAACGGCATTCTTTAGTAAACATGTGTAGGGGGGGAATGAACGAAGGCTTTTTTTTCAAAATGGCTGACTTTTGAACAAAAAAAATTCATTTTTTACTGAAAAAACGCCCGTTTTTCACCTAAAAAAAATTTCTTTTTCAAAAAATCCTTCCGTTCATTCCCTAGATAATTATGTTTTAAATAACTGATAAAAATTTTGTAACGTTCGGATAAGCCGTTAAGACGCTTTGTTGGAGAGAATATTTTTGAAACTATATTCTTTCCTAAAATGCAATAAAAAAAAAATCGATTTTTTGACTGGCGGGTCCCCTTAAGGGGTTGCATGTATATGTTGTGCTTGGTAAAAAAATCGAAAAAAATTTTATTGCTTATTCTCAAAGTATAATACATACTTTCGAGAATATCTCCTCAAAGTTTCATAAAGAGCGGAGCACTAGAACTAAAATTGTGGTTATTATAAAGTGTCGTTGCGGTGAGCACGATTGTTTGAAAACCAGTTTACCGATAAATCTGAAATTTTTAGATGTTATTTCTAATTACAATAGATAGTTCGTGATCGAAGGGATTTTTATTTGGTCGAAAATTTATATTTTTTCTGGTCGGAAAACTTAATTTTTGAAGCATTGAAAATCGAATATCACTTTTAGTTGACTAGGAAAAACCGGGAATTTGAAATCGTCCGCCGAATCGCTACCCTGATTATAATTATTATATTTATATACGTTTTCTGTTTGTTTTAGACACCGAAACATACTTCGAATGTTCGGTTATTTTCATGATGACAAAAGAATTTATCTTCTTCTGGAATACGCACCCAACGGAGAATTGTATAAAAAATTAAATGCTCAACCGAATAAAAGGTTCGATGAAGTTAGGTAAGCATACAATATGTCAAATAAAATATAGATAACACAGGCCGACAAAATTTTAAAACTTGAAAAACCCAGAAACCGGAATATACTTTCCCGAAGTTTTTTTGCTCGATATCCTAACCTAAAAGGTCAAAAGCACGGTTTTTTGCTATATTTGGCAGTAAATTACGTGATAAATTTTTTTTTTTTTTTTGTAAACGAGTTATGCCATCTCGAAGTGCAACTTTTACCATTCCAAACCTATTTTGCATTATTCAGATATCTTTTTTTCCGTAGAGATATAGTTATTTGAAGTTTAGTACTTTAATGTTTTCGTTAAAGCATTGCACAGTCTCTAACACGGAAAGTATAAACTGTTATCTAAATTCCGAGATTGGATTCGCAGTCAGTGACCATAAAAAAATTCATGTACGATGATTGGTCCATTAGAAAAAACTTTTTTTGACACTCCATGCGCGAAATTCGATTTCGCACACGCTGGGTCAAAGAAGCGTATGCTAAATCGAACTTCGCACACGTCATGTCAAAAAATACGGTTCGATACATGTACGAGAAGGTGATTTTAGCCTTGTGTGACATTTTCACAATCGCTTCGCTCGTGCGCAAACAGTCACACAAGGCTAAAATCACATTCACGGACTAGTATCGAAATGTTCTATTTTGTTGTCGGCAATGCTTTAACGAAAACGTTAAAATACTAAACTTCAAATAACTATATCTCTGCGAAAAAAAAATATATCTGAAAAATGCAAAATAGGTTTGGAAGGGTAAGATTTGCACTTTGAAATGGCATAGCTCGTTTACAAAAAAAAAAAAATTGTTGTCACGTAATTTATTATCAAATATAGCAAAAAAACCGTGTTTTTTGACCATTTAGGTTAGAATATCTCGAAAACCTAGGGCGATGGGTCAATTCTGAGGTTAGATTCAGATTCAGTGAGCAAAAAACCTTCGGGAAAGTATATTCGGGTTTCTGAGTTTGTTTCGTTGTCGGCCTGTGTAATTTATTGGTTACAGATACAATATAAAGTTATTACAGGTCGTCTCACTTATTCACATGTTTTCACGTATTTTCAATTTATTTCACCGATTTTGGGAATTTCTCATCTTTTCACCTTTTTGCTTCCTCATAGGGGAAGCTTTGTAGCTATAGCGGTGACAAAATCCACTTTTGAAAATCAATGTTTTTTTAATAAACTTCTTTATACTTTAGTTCTCTTAAATGAATTTTTTCATGCCATTCTATTATATTTATTTGATTATAAACAATTGATATTTTTAAAACAAATTCAATGTTTTTATATTGAGAAGAAACATTTTACGTTTTTAAACACAAATTTCAACGCAAGAATTATGAAAATCCGTTTCGCCGTTCACGAGAATAATATTAATCATGTTGTAACATTCAATTTTCATTGTTAATAACTTTTGCAAACTAGCTGTGAATTTAATCTCGGGTGTTCCATTTAACTATATTTATATTTTTTGTGCTCATTTTTTGAGCACTTTGCTTCCTCACAGAGGAAGCATTAATGATTTTTTTATCTACATATATTTTTATATATACACAAGGGGGGCTTCGCCCCCCCTGCGCGCTTCGCGCGCCTACCCCCCATTCCGATTAATGTTCGACCCCTAATAGAATTCTGTATAGTTCTATGATTTCTATTATTGATATTATTATTTAATTAATATTATTATTACTTAATTAAATAAATTATTAATTAAAACAGAATTAATTATTTTTTATTGATTTTTTGCCAACTTCGTTGAATGTATATTTTATATTTTACATTTTATATTTTAATTAAATCTTTAATTTTCACTATATTTATGAGTAAATATAGTAACCATTATGACTAGAGGGGTCACGTGATCGAGAGGGGTCACGTGGTTGAGATGTGGTCACGTTACCCCTACCGATCACTTAATCTTAATTAGGGGTCAAGAAGGGCGTATCTTCATGGGGTCACGTGATCGAGATGTGTTAAGAATGGCGTATCGTCATGGAGTCTTGTGATCGAGAGGCCAAGAAGGGCGTATCGTCATGGGGTCACGTGATCGAGAGGCCAAGAAGGGCGTATCGTCATGGGGTCACGTGATCGAGAGGCTAAGAAGGGCGTATCGTCACCCTACCTAACCTAACCTAACCTAACCCAACCACGGATTCCTGACACAGCGGCGGCGGCGGCGGCGAGATCTTTTTATAATATGCGCGCGCGCGTGTGTGTGTGTTCTCAAAAATATTTTAAGTAACTATTTATAATAAATAATAATTTATGATTTATTCAATTTATTTAATTTATTCAAATCTAAATAATTATGTGATTTATTTAATGACTCATTTAATTTATTTGAATAATTTAATTTAATAAATTTATTCAATTTATTTATCCCTGGCTTACTCAACTAGCAGAGGGGTCGAGGTAAGGGGAATTAATTCATCTATCATTCAGAAATGGTTGAAATAGGAAACTATAATGAATTTATTGACACATTGTAAATTTTAGTTGGGTAAAATCCATTACAGAATTAGAAATTATTCACCACAATAGTTCTCACAATTTCAGAGCATCAAAACATAATGAAAATTATGAGGAAGCAATATTAGAGTTCTGGTGATCTATTCAAACAACAAATATTTATGTCATCTTACTACTTAATAAATATTAATTATTTATTAAGTGTCACTTTATTATTTTTAATTTACAATTTAAATTAGTAAATTACTGAATCAAACTCGCCTGACCTTTAAAAGGTCGGAATCAATAATTGAAATGGCGGTTATAGAATAATGGAAATATGTTACGTAATATAATACGCCATTTCGAACGACTCGAATTCAATTATTTTATTGACATATCATACTCTCCAAGAACCACTACATAATTGTAATTTTGAAAATAGAACAAGATCCCGAAATTCGGAAGAGCATTACATAAAATTACAGCAGGATAAATGATTGACATACCTGAGATAACTAGATTTCAGATACAATGCAAATTTAGCAACAACAGGCAATGAAAGGCACACGCCTAAATCCTCAATAGCCAATTTTAATCCGTCTCCAAATACACCTCAATAGGCTCTTAATTTTCAATCAATCGATCCAGATAATAATGGTCTAATAATTCCTCACAATCAGTCTACTACTTAGAATACAAAAATGTCAAACGACAGTCGAGAACGGAATGGCGAGAGAAGTCTCGTCTTCCGTCTTGTCGGTGAGCGGGTGGAAATGACGTATGAGCGACACTAAAGCCTATTGGCTAACATAAGTCTGTCGCTCGCTGAACGAAGTGCACTACGCCGATTGGCTATCGTCCGTAGCAATGTCCAACACTTAATTCACGCACTGCTCCGTTGGCTAACTACAAGGCAGGTGAACACCGCGCCAAGATTTAAATGATGATGATCCCAATGCTTCCTTCTAGGTAGTGGAATGGAGTTGGAAACGAACGACCATACAAAGAATTCATCCTTCTATTTTAGATGATTCTCCACAAACAGGGCACTTTCGTGTCTCGGACCTCTAGTAACTAAAATAAGTGGTGTTTCTTTATAAAACTTGGCTAACTTCTTCATTTTAGCAGAATACAATACCTCCGTAAGAAAAAATCAAGTCATATCATCGTATGTCTTAGAAAAATGCTCTCAAATACTCGAAAAATGCCTTTTTGGGATGTCTCCACATGTACGGCGCCAAGTTTACGGACGTGTATTTAATACATAGTAAATTATAAAATTCATGAGAAATATTTAGATTTGTCTTGACGTCCGCCAAAAATGTGTTCATGATTATAAAAGTACTTTTATAATCGTGAATCGTTTTGGCGAGCATCTGTAATTCTTTTCTTTCGTCGCCTGGGCATTCTAACCTCTCCTGTCAACATCTTAGAAAATATTTCTAAGTTCAACTAAAAGAATCCTGCCGCGTAAGTCTCTCTACAACATCCGTGCTTCCCGATAGTAACAAATTGTCACTCCCGCTCGCACAAGATCTCTTCACCGTCCGCGCTCGCTATAGGGACAAATTATTGCTCCCACTACGGTGACTCTACGAAAGACCCCCCACTTTTTCGTACGAGCCAATCCTTGAACGCAGCGGACGGCGATAGGTCGGAGAGTTCCCCGGCGGTGCCTATAATAATACGCGCCTAAACACGAAAAGTGTTCAGTCTGTCCCCGACTGGTCCCCAGCCAAGACCCCCTGGCTTCTCCAACCAGCGGAGCGTCTCCCAACATCGCTCACATAGCTGACTACCCATCACGCACTATCCCTGCGATAGCTGCCTACCCCAATCTGTCGCCAACCAGACGCGACTACCCCTCCAACCCCAAACATTCCCATTTTCACTTAGTAGCTACCTTTTTTTTACTACGACTCACCATATAAACTTTCTTATCTCTTATGAATAAACCATTTATTTTCTACCCAATCTATTTCTTTTATAATTATTTTAAACATAATCTCCCTTCCTTCTAATTTTAACACTTATTTTCGAGTCTCACCCACCCTCGGATACAGTCTGTTCAACAAGAGCGTGTGGTCTGTATTTTTAAAACTATTGGAGATTTTTGAACGTTTTTTTTTTAATTAAAGTACGTTCAAAGGACTAATACGCGTTTATGATACCGCTTCAGTATCGCTCGAACCGTCCGAGAGAACGCACGCGAACGAAAATGAGTTCTGTTTACGCTAAACGTTTTGAAGCCGTCTTCTTGTGTTCCTATCCAAAAGGACCAAAAATGTCCGTCGCAGCGGCTGCTAAATACTTAAAAAAGTCACAGTCGTTCATTATAAAGTGGGTTGAGCGGTATAAAGTCAGTGGAACTGTCGACGATCTTCCTGAAAGAGGAAAAATGCGTGCAACAACCAGCAAGGAGGACAAAGCGATCGTGCAGCTATTCAAGCGTACCCCCACTCTCGGTTTGCGAGATGCCAAGGCTATACTAGCCAAAAAGGGAGTACATATTAGTATCAACACCATACGACAGCGATTGGCCGAATCGAAGATGCAGTACCGTAGCACGAGGCAAAAACCCCTACTCTCAGAAACCCATATCGATAAACGGAAGGCATGGGCTGCTGAAAATCTCGACCAGGACTGGTCGAACGTTATTTTTTCTGACGAAGCGTCGTTCTGGGCATGGGTTCCCATTAAGTATGCCTGGTCTACGGCTGGCAGTAGATTTCTCCAGCGGACCATTAAACACCCAGTGAAGGTCCATGTTTGGGGATGCTTCTCTGAGCGCGGTTTTGGATGTTTGGAGCTCTTCACCGAGAACCTTAACGCTCAGAAAATGTTGCAGATATACCAACGTGGTCTTCTAAGGTCTGCTTAAAAGATGTTTGGAGCCGATAACACCGATTGGACCTTGCAAGAGGATAACGACCCGAAACATCGAAGCCGTCTCTGCAGCGCTTGGAAAGAGGAAAATGACATCACGACCTTGGACTGGCCATCACAGTCCCCAGATGCAAATCCAATCGAAAACGTCTGGAGTATCTTGAAGAGGAAGCTTGCCGGAAAACGTGTCTTCATCCTAAAACAGCTGTCACAAAGAGTCAAAAAGTTATGGCTTGATTTACCAACGAACTATGCCGAAAAATTAGTTGAAAGTATACCAAGAAGGTGCCAGGCCATTCTGGACAACGATGGAGACTGGACCATTTACTAAGTGATTGCGTATTAGTACTTTGAAAGTACTTTAATTTAAAAAAAAAACGTTCAAATATCTCTATTAGTTTTAAAAATACAGACCACACGCTCTTGTTGAACAGACTGTATGAGTCTGATATATTAGTAGAGGAAAATGTAATTATACGCGTGTCTCCCTAAATGTTATCGATGGCTACGGTAACCGAATCTCTCATACTTTTTATCAAGTTCTGATCATTTTTTAGGTCTTATCTTTTCACAATATCTAGAACAAAAGCCACACTACTCATTCGTCGAAACGCTATTACAAAAAATTAAGAACTTTTTTTGCAAGGTGCAAAAATGTTACAGAAAATGTGGCGTATTTTTATTTGTACCAGATACCGTACCTGATAAGAACTTTCATATTTCGTAATAAAAATCAATGAAAAGATGACAATTCCGTGTAGCACATAAAAAAGAAGTTTTTGTCAGAATGATTTATTGATTACTTTTGTTTTCAAAGAGTAAAAAGTAATTTTGTATGGTTTTCAGATACCGTAGCCATCGGATACTGTAACCTGCTTTTCGCTGTCAGGGACGAAATGGAGCTAATCGAAGCCCTTTTCCACATAATTTTATTGAAAATGAATTAAAATCGAGAATTAAAATTTTTACAATTACTGCATTTTTACAATTACTGCACACAGAAAATAAACCGATTACAATTTAGAATAATAATAGTAAAACTAAAAAAAAAAATATTTAAAATTTGAAAAACAAATTAAATTTTGGAAAAAATTTGCATTTTTTAAGCAAAACTATTCTTCCCTGTCATGTTACGTTTAATGTTTTAATATTTTACAGTATTGTTTTACTTTATATACAATCAGAAGAAATCACCCAGAAAATCAAAAATTGAAAACGTTTTTATGTCCTTTAAGTGGGAATTAAGCGTGAATATTTATAGGGCGCCTTTCTTTAAGGTCAATAATATATCTCTCTATATTATAAAAAGATCTCGCCGCCGCTGCTGTGCCAAGAATCGAGAGGGGTCACGTGACCTCATGGGGAGATCCTCATGGGGTCACGTAAGCTCTCTCGATCACGTGACCCCTCTAGATCACGTGACACCCTCTGAACCACGTGACCCCTCTCGATCACGTGACCCACTCTCAACCACGTGACCCCCCTCGACCATGTGAACCCTAGATCACGTGACCACAATGATGATACGCCCTTCTTGACCTCTAAGGGGGTAAGTGACCTTAATGATATACACCCTTCTTGACCCATATGTGACATACGCCCTTTTTGGCAACTACGTGAGATACGCCCTTCCTGAACCCATATAGGCTCAAGAATAATTGATTAATCTATTGATCAGGTGATTGTCTTTAGCCAATTTCAATACACATATAACTGATATTCAAATATTTTAACCCTTTAACGGCCGAATTATTATTGGAGTTATTTTTGAAGTTATTTTTGGAGTTATAGTTAATAGATTTCGAAGAGGGTGAATGAATGCTTATACTTTCTGAAAACTAGAAACACGTAGATAGCTTATGCCGAAGAGAAAACAAAGCTATCTCAATGATTTTGACGGAGTTATGGATTTTTGAACACGTTTTTGGGACATATATGTCCCAGTGGCCGGTAAAGGGTTAAGTTATTTTAAAAAAATAACATTTTGAAAAAGTTTCAAAGATGCAATACGTGTAAGTAAAATGTAAACAAATTGTATTAAGTGTTTTATATTTTGATAAAGTTTCTAAGATACACTACGTGGAAGTGCATTTAAAATATATTTAAGATT